>VXBL01003303.1:600385-652581 GCA_013400195.1 Aramus guarauna
TGTGAATTGGTGGAATTTTAAAAATGTGAACTAATGAGACTGAGGAAGGTACTGCTCTTCCTGCAAATCCTGTCACAGAATTGTTGCCTCCTTTGATTCCCTAGCCCATATGTAACACATCATGTTGCTGAACTCCTAGTAGAAATTTATTCTAAGACTTAGACCACACTTCTGGTGAATGTTGCCTGCTGTTCAGCCTCAACACTTCTTCCTCCTGACCTCTTAACTTCTAACAGTCCCTTGCTCATTTGGACCACCCAGAAATGCACATTAATATTCCATCCATGAAGTTTCTATGACTTTTCCTCCAATTTATCAGTCTATAACACTTCAGTATATTTGAACATAAGTAGTTGTAATATTTCCTCACAAATTACTGACTGCTGATTTTTCTTGAGTGTCAGGCATGGAAGCTCCTAGGAATCAGTAATAGTTTAAGTATAGTTTTAAGAGGACCATGCATGAAGAGAGAACCTATATATTATTTTTTTGTCTCTTGACAGAATAGCTCTAGTCACCATCGAAACGAGTTGGTGGTAATGACCCCATTCACCTTTTGTGCAGCTCCAAATGTGGCAAAAATGTTGTGGTGCGATATCAAAATATATCACTTTATCAAGATATACCAAAATATACATAGTATTTTGATGTCATCAGGCAAAAGACCTTAGCTTTGTGGACAGACTTAAAAAATTACTAAAAAGTATTGTCTCAATGCTGTTTCTAATAAATGTGTCTATTTTGCCTGAGTGATGGTAATAAGCTATCACTTTTCACCAGTAATTCACCAAAAATTCAAAAAAGCTAAATAGCATTACTCTTGGGTACAGGCCTGACTTTTCCAAGGTCGTTTGGGGCAGACTCATGGCTAAGCTGGAAGCAACAGCCACCTGCTCTTGTGTAATGCCCTTCAACAGATAGGGGTCTTTACAACCCTCATGACATTAGTAGAAAAGTAACTGAACTGCCAAGGATGAAAAGAAGGTTTGGAGAGATGATCCAAATGTCAGATGCTGATTTCTTGAGCCATGATGACAGAGCCAAAATGGCGGAATGTTGTGGCTGAAAACACAGGAGAGGTTCCTGTGGTACAAAGCTGTGCGTGACCTACAGGATGGAGTCCTCGGAGCTGATGCTTTCCCAGCAGGACTGATGGAGAGTGCAGGTGTAATGAACATCCTGTGACTGCCCCAGTCCTTTTGAATGGAGCTGGTGAATAAAAGCAGGCTTCACGTGTTTTCCTGAGACAGCCTGCAAAACATTTCTCCTGACTCGAAGCAACAAATCTTCTGATCTCGCTTGGTTAATAGCTCTTCATCACTTTTCAATTCATAGTTTAATGCTTCAATGGAAGCCAATTTGAATTCATTTAACTTTTCAAATAAAACTTTTGTGAGATGCTGTATCAGATGTTTTATTACAGTCCATCTATTCTGTTACTGTTTTCTACTTTTATAAGGCTGTCAATTAGCTATCCAGTTTCAATAGAATGATTTGTGTTGTGAATTCAGTTGAGAGACAACATTTGTGCAATATAATGGCTGCCTAACTAGAACTCCTTAAAGTCAATCAATGCAGTAGTCAAACTCTGTACATCTTGTTTGATCATACATAAAAGCTAAGGCATAAAAAACCCTAAAAGAAATAATCTTTTTATAGTTCTATTAGCATCTAAATAACTGCAGATTTTCTGTATCTATTTTGAAAATTTACCAAGGATTACAGATTTGCCGGATAGCTATTAAAACTTTACTTTTTGAAGGTTTCTTACAAAAAAAAATAAAAATTTAAAAGCTCCCTTTTGAATGAAGAGGCCCTTTGCCTACCAGACATAGTCACAGGCTCTGGAATAGCTTATTAGAAGCTAAATTCTTTGGTCTTTGTACTTTTTTTAGTATTAATGGTTTCCTGTACTTTCTGTTCCCCTATTGCTTTTATGGGACCTAAAAATGTTTGCCACAATACAAGATAATTAAAATGTCTCTACCCTTATATCAATGACAATATATTTCACTGAGTAACATGTTTTGTGGTGTCTGTATCCTGTCACAGGGACTAGTTGAGAAAGTCTGATGTGGTCACATCTGTGCTAGGAATTAAAAGGAGGCCACTAACTTATTTCAGAGAGACTACTGCTGTCACATAGTAATGATCTATTACTACTGCAAAGGAAGTCTATTTAAACCCAGATAACAAAGACTTTGTACCTAAATCCTTAGAGCAGCACATTTACCACATGAAACTTAAACAGAGGTTTATTCTGAGTTTACTCAAGCCAGGTTTCCAGCCAGTCAGAGACAGTTTTTAAGCTCAGAGTACATTAACTCTCATTATGATAGCTTCTCTATGTTTATTTTATAAGTAAATTCTACTGGAATTCCCTCTCCCCAACTTCGTCCTCGCTGTCTGAAGAGTTTTGTTACATTGAGAGGATTTGGTACAAAAATGGGTAGGATTGGAGCAGGTGTGTGGGCTACAGCATCTCAGCCATCAGCACTAGTCACAGCCTGGCAGGTCTTAGCCAGCAAATAGTGGCAAAGGCAAGTAATGGCTTTCAAGCAAAGTAAGGCAAGCAGAGTGAACAAAGACAGGGCGACCCTCCACATGTCCTTTATTTTTTGTGTGTGTATGTGTGCTTCTTGGACTTCCAAACGGCATTGTTCTAAAGAGAAAAACTCAGTCACTTCCACCTTGCTCATAAAATACTTGTATTTATCACTGCTTTATTACATGACAGTTGGGGGCAGGAAGGGTTTAAAATAATATCTCTCCTGTCTTTTCCATATATATTTAAATTGCTTAAGTTAGAGTCTTAGTCCTAGACCAGGTTGCAGGCAGTCCTTCAGAAAATTCTGGGCCTTATTACTAGTTCTTTAAAACTGGGAAGATTAGCTTTTTGTGGGAACCAGTTATGGCTGCACCTATTACTGTTGTCAGTAAAACTAATCTAGACAGAGAAACTTTGTGTATTAAAAACACTACATTACCCAACAGACCATATCTCACTTCTACGTATTTAAGTATTTCAGACACTGCCAAGTAGAAAAGATAGTCCAAGGAAGTTTTATGAAAGATATTAATACAAATTCAACTTTTTTATCTAGAAATGATGGGATGGGTATTGTTTGCCTATGAAGAAGAAAAAATGCCTAGTGATGAGAGGGTAAGGCGGGGAGCTGAAACTTTGAGTTCTGTCCCTTTCTGCCACCAACATGACATAGTGCTCTTGGGAGGCCATTGATTCCCACCCCCAGTACCTATACCATCTTCTACGTTTACCTGGGCATTAGCTGTAAAATGTTCTAAGATTATTCTGTTTGGCTCAAACATACATACCATGGATATTGCAAACAGTGTATTTAAGAAAGCCAGTGCAAAATTCATACTTTAATGTGCAGTCAAATGTATTTGCAGTGCTTGCTTCCTTTTTCTTATTCATCCTCTGGTTAAATTTCTCTGTTTATTTCTGCCACTGTTTTATGGGGCTTCTCTGAGAGAAGCCACTTTCAGTCAAGTGAAAGATCTCTTTTGAGATTTCTGGTGTGTCACCTGTGACCTATAGATACTGTTTTGCTCTTGGTTCAAAATATAAACAAATGCTTCCTTTCAAAAGATCTGTTCTTTGTTTTGTCTAGATAAAGTTCAATTTAGAAATGCCACTAGTAGGATAAGGGTCCTACTTGGGAATTCAAGGGATTTTTTTTTGTTGAGTCACGCTAAGCTCAGACACTGGAACTAGAACTAATACCATTAGAGCTCTCTGATAGAATAGCAAGGCTTTGATTAACCTGTTGTTTTTCTGAAAAAAACTCTGCTTATTGAACTATTGAGGCATTAGCTTATTTTTGAAGGGGAGGATTAAAAAAAAAACCCACCCAAGTTGTTGTCAAAATCTTTCTGAATATATTGTCCTTACATCAGGCTGGAATTAATCATGTTTCTTTACTTTCCTATTCTCCCCTATGGTCTGGGGGCACAACTGCACTGTGTTTTCCAGTATGCATCTTGGAAGAGGAAATCTAGCCTGGGTTTCTGGTTTATGGAAGGGGCTTACAAGCCAACAAAATGATGTCTCATGAGTTGACACAATAATGCATTGTAATCCATAAAGATCTGGTTTAGACAATATATATATAGAGAGATATTTCATTTTCTCCCTGAAATTAAATATTTTTCCATGGAGGAGAAAGTTATTTCAGAGGTACTTTAGTTAAAAATCTGAATAAGCAGAATGACTGCTGCTGATTCGTGCTGGCACGTGGAATTTGCTACCTCCAGAACTGATGAAAAGTTGGTTTTATGGGAGTCTGAGAGCGCCAAGTGTTTTGAGGCACGCACTGCTTGCTTTGCTTGTCATGCAGACAGTACATACCACAGAGGTCTCCTCATCTTTAATTGGGATTTTTCAGGTAGAAATTATAGTAACATGCACCCTTGCAGGTAATTTAGCAATAGTAAGGTATGGGGAAAGAAGACTTGTTTGATGCCGTGTTAGAACATGAAGTTCCAGAATCACAGCTTTTCAGTTACTAATGAGATAGGCCTTTAAGAAGGAGGAATGGTTGCTCTATCAATTCAAAACAAACCTGGGCCCTCAGTTACTAACAGTATTTACTGGCTTGTACAGTGCCCTGTGCAGTAAGGGATTGTACGCTCTGTGTGCATGCATGGTTCCACCCTTAACAGCGCAAAGTGTACGGAGGTAGATTAATGAAACCACTTAAAATGGCACAACAAATATAGTCTACTGACTAGTAATGAATAAAAATGCCCTGGTCCACTATACCAGCTATTTAGGTAGGTAGAATGCAGATAGTCTGGCAAAGGTATCAAGGCAGATGGCCCTACTTTTGTTTAAATTAAAAAAAAAAAAAAAAAAGTATGAGAGCTTTAAAATCAAAAGTGATCAGTAAGTGTAATTTCTTACTCAGAAACCTAGATTCTACTGCATTTTCCTCTCATATCTAAAAGATTTCTCTGTGAATCACCAACCACCTGTCCTCCCCTCTGGTGGCATAAGGGGTGATACATATTCCAGTGAAAAAGAATAAATTCAATGGATACCCTGAGGCTCTGGAAGTCAAGCTCTGGCCTTCTCCTTGCAAAATATGGTCCCATGCAAAAGGAAAGGATGTTGGATGAAACATCCCCTGAAACTAGAGCATAGAGGTGGGTGCATATTTCATGACACTGTTTTAACTTTCCAAACAGTCGCCTTTTTTATGGCCAGCAGCTACTATTAATTATTTATCAGAACACTTATTTATACACTAAAAGCTAAATGCAATCCTTTCAATGGAAGCCTGGCAGAGTGTGGGTTGAAATAAGTAGCTGTGGATAGTCCTTCAGGAGGATACATTTCGTGCACAGTTCTGCTCGGGGAAGAGCCCGTTCACATTATTCTGTCTGCTGTGTGTCTGATAATGAT
This sequence comes from Aramus guarauna, assembly GCA_013400195.1. NCBI lineage: Eukaryota > Metazoa > Chordata > Aves > Gruiformes > Aramidae > Aramus > Aramus guarauna. Next base: position 605,814 of record VXBL01003303.1, read on the forward strand.
ATACACGTATGAGAGATTAAAACCCAGCCATTAGTAAAACTCTATAGCTGTAGATGCATTAGCCGTGCATGCATTTCTCAGAGCTCTTGCGGGCCATGACAGGATGGCAGATGCTCCTCTCGTCCCGTGGTTGTGTGAGGACTAACTCTGAAGTTGCAAGACTGTCCTAGCAGAAATTCTGCAGCAGCAGCCTTGGGTGCAAAAGCACACACTCTTTAAGTTTAGCTATACTGTGGTCTGGGAGAAATGCATCAGCAGCTGTACATGAACAGGTTTTAAATTGCTGTCTGCTTTGGGGCTGTGCTACAGAATTCCTTGTCTTAGCATGTTTTGGGGGAGGAAAGAAACTTGCATGGTAGCCTCCATGTGACATGAAGAAGCAGGGAAAACAAAGACTTCCCTAGGTCATAAAAAGCAGAGATTCAGCAGGCTTGCTTTCCCCTGGCCAAGTTAAGTAAGCCAAGTACAGATGTGATTTCATCAGCTTCCAAGGAAAAAAAGGGAATCCCTTTCTTTTTGCTGCTTTTCTCATGAAAGAAGCCCACCCTGGTTTCTACTTCTGTGTTTGCTCTGGCTCTGCAAAACCCATCCTTGGAGCAGCTAAGGAAGGATTAATTTGCTCCACTTGCCTGTGCTTGGGGAAAGCAGTTGTGACCCTTCCTGCAGCCAGAGGGAAGGAAATAGGTTTAAATACTTCTCTGCTCCTTTCAGAATTGAGTTTAAATCATCTCATCGCAATACGTTACTTCTGGCGCCAATGTGTTTTCTTCATCAAATACTGACATGGTTTCTACACTGTTGTGCTGTTGCCATGTGATTCTGGTGGCATTACTGTTTAGATAAAATATTATTAGTTTTCTATAGCAACTGTTAATTTCAGAAGAATCTGTGGTTTCATTGTAATTATTACTGACAGTAGTTGTAATAAATGTTTTGGATTGACGTGCATGGTTTTCATTTTCTTCCAGCACCTGATTTTTTTTTTATAGCTCAAACAGTTTTTCTAATTTAAATGTTGACATAGATGGAAAATAAATTCTGTATTTTATCTAGCACTCTTCTGTGTGGCTTACACTTCAGCAGATGCATTGTTTTAACATCTCAATAAGAGAAGTAGACTTGTTGCTGTGATATGAGCATTCTTTAGCCTTTTTCAAAATGTGAGACAGGACACTTTAACTCCATGCTCCAAGCCATTTCCAGCACAGAGACTCTCCTTCTCCCATAGTCCAGCCCCTCTAATGGTCCTCAACTGCATCCCAGGCCTGAGAATACAGGATCTACTAAACTGCCATCTTACACCATACTCCTTAATCCTTGCAAATGGTTTCAAACCCAGGTTCCCCTCACCTTGGGAAGTGTGGAGAGCCCTTGGCTCACTTTAAGCTCAGTGCCCTGTTCCTGAAATGACTCTACGGGCTGGGGAAATTGCAGTTTTCTGCACAACTCTGAGTTATCCTTTCCTTCAGCCACCCAGGCCCCTGCTTGAGATGCTTTTCTGCTCTTAGCCCAGGGTTTGCTTTGTTCAGAAAAGCCCATTCTGCAGGTATGAAAAGCAGTTTCTTGGATGTATCCAAGAAACTGAAGCATTATGAAAGCTTTGCGAAGCAAATGCTTGATGGAAGCAAACATCAGTGTATACATGCAGCTGAAGCTCAGCCAGCTCTATGGTCATAGAGACAGTCAAATCAAAACTGTTTGTGGGCTAACTCAGAAAGATTTGGAACAGAAATGATCTTTTTTTTTTTTTTTTTGTAAGAGCTCATGATATTCTTTCCCTTACTGCTTGTAGAAAAATAAAATGAGAAACAAATCATCTTCTGGTGGCATATGGTTACATGTAATTTTTTGTTTATCTAACTGAAAACTCAGTCACAACTACTAGTAACTCATCAGCATTTTCTTTGATCAGTATTGCTCTGGGTTTGCAATATGTGGCCATGTTTTCCTTAAAGAATCTCATTGTACCTCTGAGTTCCTGTACTGTAACCCTTCCAAAAAAAAAAAAAAACCCAACCCCATACTCTTTACTATTAGCATATTTTTCTCCCATTCATACTGAATGATAGTTGAACTCTAAGCTCATGATTCCCTACATGCTGCCACATCAGCTAGGTTTGATCAGTGCCATTACAAAGAGCAATATAGCAGATATCACAACCTCTAAACATCCATAAAGTTTTAATAGGACTTCCAGAACTTTATAGTGTGAGTTAACAGGGTGTTCAGACTGAAATAGAAGTGTATGTAGGGGCATATATATGTGTGTGTGTGTGCAAGTGCTCAGTCACTCAAGCATCCTTCTCTGTGCTTCAATCTAACCCTTTAGATTTGATTTACTCAAATAAAATGAAAGTTAGAAGAGCATTTCTCTAGCCTCACAGAAAACAGCAGTGTCAACAAGGCATTAAGATACTCCTGCTTTCGTTTCTGAGGCTTTCAGACACTAGGCACTTATTATGAATCAAAAAAAGGCTATGTTCTGAGGAAATGGCACAAAAACTAATGCACGATCTTAAACTTCTGCACAGAGCAATGTCATTAGGAACATGTAATCTAATTGAGCAGATCATGTTATTTGAATTGATAAGATTCAGAAGAAAACTGGAAGCCAAGAATTTCCTTAGTTAAATGCGACTTGGTATCCCTCCCCTCTGCCTTCTTTCGAGCAGCATTTCAGAAAGCGAGTCAGACAGTGCAGCTTGGTGACAGTAAAACGTGTACGATGAAAGTATACAGGCATGATGGGGCGAGGCAGGGAAGCACCTGGCAATGTTGCCAACTATTTAAACTTTATGAACAAGGAGATTCTGCTATTATTCCACAAGCTGAACATCTTATAGCACTAGGATCATAATTAAAAACTACTGAAGAAATGGGGTGAAAACTACTTCTTTGTCTTTTTATCTTTTGCTCTGATAATATTCAGAGGTAGAAAGGGTAGAATAACCGGCTACATGGGGTAGGCCAGATTCTGCAGCACTTATTCACAGGGAGGCAGGGTTCAATCAATGTGATTAAGAGCTGCGGAAGTAAGTAAAAAATGATATGGTAAATTCCATGGGGAAAAAGAGAACTTAATGAGTGTGGTTTTTGTATGTATGTGTGGTTATATTAGTGTAATGCTTGTAGGAAGAGACTAGTTCACCTCTAAACATTTCTCCTTTGAGTGTTTATTCCCAGCAGCAATGACTTGGAGCTGGTGTGTCAGCTGTAAGATAAAAACACTGGGCTGCTGCTGTGCTCTGACTCTGTGGTCATCTGAAGAGCAAACACTGATTTCTTCAGGTTACTTCTTACTACCTGAAATAATCCTTGCTTCCACACTATGAATGATCTTGTTGGTTTAAAAAATAAAGTCTTGCTGACAGATGTTGTTTGGATATCAAAATTGCTGGAAGAGAGCAGATCTGCAGGTATAGGCTTCCTCACAGTACAATTATTCTTGCTTTAAATACTGCATGTTTACTACATAGCCATGGAAAGCTTTCACGTTGTCATTTTAATACATTAGTTTAGCTGAACTTTGCTAGATATAGCAAATAAAAGCAAAGTATGTGGAGTAGACTAAAGAAGAATTGCAACCTTATACTCTCTTTTTCCTCACATAACTTACCATGCTCTAACTTCTGTGCTCTTTCATATATTTAGTCAGACAACTGCTTCCCCTCGGAGGGCACGCGTCCGTTTACATTGAGGGCACTTGCATGCAAACATGGCAAAGACTATCTCAAACTTTCAAATAATCCTTTGAACACCAGGCACTAGGCAGCATTCTGAAGTACTTACTATACATAATTAGGTTATAGGCAGACCATTTTACACACAGTGTGCATATTATACCTGCTCTGGAACTGTTTTCTTGTCTCTGAGTACAGGCACTGTTATATCGTATGAATATATACCCAGAAGTATAGGCTAATGTAGCAATATGTGCAGAAGCTGAACAATAGCTTACCTAGAGAAGAATTTCTCTTCCTAGCGTGCAGGAAAGAGACATCTGCTATTCAAATCTCTTCACATGGCTCCAGGTAAACTAGGGAGAGTTTTCAATTGATAGCAGCTGTCTGAGCGGCATCCCGGGAAGGTTCCTCTTGCTCCAGCCCCAGTAACTGAACTCTACCGGCACAGTCACATCTCATTTATACACAGACTGTCCTTTTTCAAAACAAGCAGCCAGCTGGAATGATTCAAACCTCTGTTCAGCGCACCGTTAAAAATGCAGCTTCCTTCTTGGACATGGGGATTACACCGGGGAGCAGCCAGGCTACAGCAAAAAGGCTGCGAGAACTATTTAATCACCCGAATACCAGCTGCTCCTGTTACTACTGCCGGTGCTGCCGCCGTGCCTCCTGTTTGCTGTAGTCAGCCTCCCTCTCCCTCATATCTACAAGAGTATCGAGGCGGCTTTGCAGGGTGGTGATTGGCAGAAGCGGCCAATTCCTCCAGCTAATCAACCCCCAGACTTTCAAGGACTCGGAGCCGCTCTGATGTCATTCCAACCGAGGGGGGATGCTTCACACGAGGACGCAGCGACAGAGGCTAATTCGGAGATGAGCTGCATTCCTCTCCCACCGCCGTGATTGATTAGATGCTCCGGGAGGATTTGCATAATCTGTCATTGTGCAGTTGGACCACCTCCCCTTCTGCCCAAAATGCGGGAGGAAAATGCCACTTGCAGCTTCTCATTTTTACACCTGGAGTTCGCAACTGGAAGCCTGGGGAAAAAGGAAAAGTTGAAAGAGTCATTTTTTTCTGGCAGGAGAATGCTTGAGCCCCCAGCCCCCCACGCCATACCCAGATGCTAAAGGAGGCTCAAGAAAATCAGAGTACCAGAAGACTTTTTGGTTCCTACTCTTGTTAGATGCCTGATAAGATCACCTGGTACAACAAAAGGTTGTTTTTAATGCAACAGCATAGCATGACCCAAGCCAAGCAGAGGTTATCCAGCAAGCTGGTTACAAATGATGTCCCTGATACCACCTCTGGGTGGATACCAGCAAATGCGTGGCACTCAGAGGTGCAAAGTATTTTCCCACTGTATGCGATAAAAATTCCACCTATTTGTTGCATAATTTCTCATTAAAGTCCTTTATCTCATCCAGCTAGAGATGAAACCTACCTCCATAGCCAAGAAACATGATTGTTATGCGACTTTAAATTATATTACAGAGGAAAACCTAAACACTTCCTATATTAAAAAATTACATTTTATACCAATCTAATTTTCAATTTTTGCCAGCTTGACACCTTTCACTCCAAAACAGTTCTTTGTACGATACACCTTGGAATTGAAATTCAGCCAATTCTGTGCAGCAAATGTGAGGAGAAAATAGTTTTGTTCAAGGAGACTGGAACAAACCCATTCTGAGATGATGAATGATGCTGTAAACTCAGATTTGAATCATAGGAGGGTCAGCTCAACCTTTCGTGTTTCCAAAATAGTGTAAATAAATGGTGTTCCATGCAGTTTACCATTTACATCCTTCAGCTGGGACCTTCTGCATGAAGAGCTATTCGCTCTCTATGAATATCCAGGCTTCAAAGATGGCAGATATTCCTAACTGGGGACTAATTTATTCCTTCTGGCTAAATTAGAAACTGAGGGAAAATTAAAATTCAAAGTATGTCTGAGTCATTTCCTGCAAGTTCTAATTACAAAGCACTTGCTGAGGGTCTTTGAAAAATGCCTTACACCTATGGCTGGCTCTTGGTTTGGGATTTGTGTTCCAAAGACTGTTGCGAAGGTTGGGTGTAGGGTTCCTGCTGCAACTGGGTGGTGAGCGGGTGCCTCCTTGCATCGTGTGTGAACATCGGAACTTACTTAAGTCAGGCTGTAAACTAAAACCTCCAAATCAAGTTGAGAGAGTCTCTTCCCAACATAAGGAAGACTTCTGGTGTAACTGGTCAAAACCCACAAAAAATGCGAGAGCTTCCTATTACTAATCTGATGGTACGAAAAGAAAAAAAAAAAATCCCATTGTTTTGTTCTTCTTTCTACTCGTATACTTGACTCCCAGCTGTACTTCAAGCACTGGAGACGTCCCTGTGAGCAGAGGGGTTTGGCTGTGGGGTGCAAGCGTGCCACGGGACGGCTCTCGGCTGCCACCAGATGTGGTGGGAGCAGCGGTCTGCCTCTTTGAAGCTGCTGCCGCAGATGTTCCCGGGGCGGGCCAGCAGCCAAGTGGTTACGCATACCATTGAGAGTGTATTTTAACTCAGATGCTAAAGTCACTCTTTGAACTTAAATCCTTGGCTTAAGAGCGTGCCACGCTAGATGAATTCAACATGGAGAAGCATGGCTGTTGATTTGTGCTGCTTCGATAGCTGTTTGCTTTGCTAGCAATTCATTTTAAGTGGAAGATCAGGCAACTTCCTATGCCAGGGTCTGCCCTTATTAGAAATGTGAGGAAACCAGTTGGCAGAATTGCTCCAACTCTCTTTATGTAACAACAAGAGCACGCCAACCCTTGGGAAAAAGGCAGTGCAATTTGAATTTTCACTTCCCTCTCCTTTGTGTAGCAGCGAGAATTGAACTCTTCTTGCTTGGACACAAATGCAGTCAAGTTACCTAGAATATCCTTCCAGTCATGATATTATTCTCATGCTCTGCTTTAGGGAAGAATATATGTAAAAGAAAATAGGAGGCAGCAAGAAACAGTAATGAAGTATGGATGGAGGGAAACAGTAAAAAAAGGGAAATTCTAGTAATAAAACATCACATTAATGAGGTACCACATTTATGTTGAAATCCTTGCCACAGGATGTGTGTTTTTGCTGGATCTTACCTGAAGCACAGATTTTGTATTAGCTGGTGGAAATTCTGTATTAGTTAATACTTGTGTAATTTATTTCCCCCCTTGTATAGGTAGGCAATCAGAACTGCCCAGTCCTCCTATTTCAGGAGTGCAAAAGTTATAGATGAAACCTACCAGTATTTTGCCCAACACAAGTATTACCTTTCCAAAACATGACTTGTTGGGTTGGTTCGGAGATTTTGTTGTTGTTTTGTTGTCTTGTTTGTCTTTTCTTTTTGTAGTGTTTGTTTGTTTGTTTGTACCTTCAAACTCCCTAGTGCAAGTAAGTGTTGCTTTGTTCTGTCCAAATTTTCTTGGAGATTACACGTTACGAGATGTACAAATGTTTTACTTTCTAAACCTAGTGCTTTCACAGAGACTCTCTATTTAGCACTGTGTAAGTTAACAAGACTTTGAATCAGATTTATTTTTTTTTAAAGGGGCATCTGCATTTATGCTAAAGGCTACTGCTGAAAATTCAGCATCCTTCTCCTATTTAGATGCTTAAATCCAGACTCTGATGCTCATAGTTATCTATTCTAATTACCATACTCTCACTACAAGGTCTGAGCACCTACTTTTAATGTATTTATCTTCACAGCACATTATGAGGTAAAAAAACACAATTCCTGCAGTTCTGCTCTTAGAACCATGATACACAGCAAGCAAATACTTTCAGAAATGAAAACATGTAATATATGGTATCTGCCCGATTCATTCTTCTAGACTATTTGAAAACTTTTGGTGAAATATTTGGATTGATGTTCTGTTGTTGTTATGCAGAGCTTTTGTTTTCTCTGACTGCCTCAGCTTTTCTCACCTGTTATTAGAGTGCTTTGATGACACTTTAATAGGTATTCCCTACTTCTCCCAAAAACTACCTTGCAGCACGAAGGCCACGCTTCAAAATTAAGTTGACTACAAAATGTATAACTGTCTCTTTTAGCTAAAGGCGCCTTTATGGTCTTTACTGAAAGAAAGATGGCTTTTGACACTTAAGTTCATAATGAGTTTAAAAGAACAAAAAATGACTATTGCTGAAAGGACCAGCTTTTTCTTAAGCTGCAGAGACTTCTTATGAACTTCCCCATAATTAAACAACAGTGTGTCTTTTATTAAACACACAGAGCAGTTCCTCAGCTGGTGTAAATTGTTGAAAAACCCATTGATTTCAGAGGAACTATGACAACTTATAAGAGTTATAGATTAGTCTTTAATTCTCTAGCAGCTCCTCAAGATATGCAGAACTTAATTACACTCACATCAAAAGTGCAAGAAACATAAAGGCATAGCATAATGTGCTTTTTTTTAAGAGTATTCAAATATATATTTCATTAAGAAAAGTCTGTTTGGTTTTTTTTGATGTCTCAATAAGCTGTTAGGTTTTTTTAATCTGAATATTTGGCTCTGACTCAAAATGTATTAGAGGTTTTATATGCTCAGAAATGTAGGGATAAAATATAGATACACTTGGAGCAGAGTTTCATGCATCACAACTCAGCTAAGGCATTCATGTCTTCTACTGAAAGTGCCTGCCTTGTCATGGGTTATTCTTATTTCCCAGATGACAGTGGAGGATAAGCTGCTAGTAGTCCACTTAAGCATGAAGTACTCATCTGAAACAACATCAGCAGCAAAAATAATGCAAAATCCTACAATTAAAAAAAAAAAAAATCAAAAAAATATGAACTAGATTCTCTGACTGGTGACTTTCTCTAGCTACATGGTTTCTATTCAGCTTCTATTCTCCCCCCCTGTTTATGGGTGGACACACTTCTTTGAATGATAAAGGCAAAACAGTGCATACCAGTTCTGTAATCACCTTTATCTTAAACTTTTATTCCTTTGCAAAATAACTTTGATATCCTAGTGTGTTTTTGTTCCTGTAAGGCTTTGGATTTATTGGTTTCAGAAAGTGTGTTAATATAAACTAACATTGAAATATCTGTTAAACCAACATACATACATTAACATGTAGCATTACAGCTGCTCCACATCTCTCTAATTATATTATTATTTTATGTCTTAAGTGCTTACTCAACTACAAAAGTATAAACTCTGGTCTTTTAGTAGTTATCAAGATACTATCAAAAAATGAGCTTGTTCTGCTTAATCCAGTGTCTGATCTGTGTCAGCACTTCCTAAGGTATCTGCTCACTTTGAGAGAAGGGTTGGTTCATGTTGTGTGAGACAGAAGCATGTCTTTCTGTATCTAGAAAGCCTTTTGGGCTCTTTCCCACAATTTTCCTTCCAGAATCCTTCCTGGGTTCAGCTTTGGCATAGTCAGCAGAAAACTCCTGGAAAGTAAATGGGGGTAGGACTGGAGCTTAGAAAGAAAAGAGCTTTTTCCTAATCCCCACTTTCATGCAGCAGGAGAGGCTGAAGCACCAGAGACGGTTTATGTTCTGCTCAGCCCCCTTGTGATTTGTGTTCACACCTGTACCGCCTTAGCAATGCACTGGAGCTGCTTCTCATTTTGTCTGTTTTCATGAAGACCGTTCTTGTGACCTCCCTACTGATAAGCGAGTCAATCTAGATTTGTAAAACCTCACAAAAACTAGACTAAAAGCAAGTCCAATTCACCCACCGACTGCCTCGCTCAGAAAAGCTTGCTGCTTCTGTAGTTACCTCCACTGCATTGAAAACTATTGCAAACGTGGACTTTTGTTGATCTAGAAACTCTGGTAGCGCTCCCATTTCCCCTTTCTGTGGACGTATGAAGAATTATTTACCGTAGTTCTCTCTCCAATGTGACTCACAAAGGTTATCCTTCATCAGAGATCATCACACAGTTTTTCTCATCCCCAGTAGAGCAAACAGCAGAAGTGTTGTCATCCCATTGTGCATCAGCTGTGGTGCTGTTCTCCAGTGCCTGCTCACAACCCAGGTTCAGGCTGGGGAAGTGACTTATTTTAACGGGCAACACGTTTCGTATAGCATTGCTTTACAGCAGCTTGAGGAACTCCTTGTGAGAAGACTGTGTAGTACCCTTCTTTTCTCCAACGTGAACTTTAGCAGACCTATTTACCAGCTCCTGATGATTTCCAGATAGCCCACCATGATTTGCACTGATTTGCGATTTCCATGAAATGGCAAGAATCCCCCTTGATTTGCAGAGTATGTGCTGCAATGAGGAACTGGCAAAAAATGACCAATTTTGCTCTGCCTCCAGCAAGGGAAGAGGCCAACCCAAGACACTGGGCAATGGTGCTGGTCTGGAGGGACTCATCCCCGCTGCATCGCTCTTCTGCTGAGGTCTGTTAAGTCTTTCTGCGTTCTCCCAGCCCAAACTTAGTGGGGCTATTTTTGGAAAAAATTAAATGAAGAGAGGAAACCCAAATGTGCTTGAAGGAAAGGTCTTGTAACTTGGCCATTGGGGAGTAATATATACACGTCTCTCCTCTCCCCTTGCATTTTAAGGAGCAATTAGCTAACAAATTATGGTATTATTTTGGGAAAGAAAGAGGTAAGTCATTCTTGCTGCTCTATCACAACACTTGGGACCCTGAGGACGATTATCTCTGTATAAAATCAACATTTGGTTGTCATATGCCAGCTGCGTATCTGAACCTTGGTGGCTTTCTAAGTAAAGAGAGAGTAGTGGGATTGTATCACTGTGGTGTGTTTTCCTGATGGATAAATCAGCAAGCCAGTACTTTTGAGGATCCAATGGTTAACAGCTCATCCAAGAAAATAAACGGTACAAACAGTGAAGTTGTAGTAGGGCTGGTAAGATGCCTACAGGAAGGTGGTTTCTAATAAAGAGGAATCCAAACCAACTGTTGGCAAAGCCACTATCACAAAGAACATCATCCATAAAACTAAGTGATAGCATACAAATCTTAAAGCTAAGCATTTCTCCCTCGATTATTAAAAAATTAAGACGCTTGAACTCTTGGTTTAATGTATTAAGTGATTTTTAAATTTTTTTGAGTTATTCAAACTGTGGAATGATTCATAAAGTAGCTTAATTAGACCATAGCTCCAATGGGAGTCCCCTTTAACATGTCTACAGAGGGTCTTTAAATACTCTAATCCACTTCTGAATAAAAGGTGAAACCAGTAATGATATTTTCAAAGGAGAAACTACAAAGAGCATTTATCTTTCTCTCTTTACTTTTCTGTCCTTGCGATCTAGATATCAAGCTTTCGTTACATTCTAAGGATGACTTCTTTATAGGTTAGCTCTCACAAGCATAGCTTTTTATATACTCTAATTTAAAACTTAAAAAAACCCTCAAAGTGAAAAATCCATTACTTGACCATTTTCAAACTGGTCTTCTAGCAGTGCTGTAATAAATGTATCATGTAGTACAGAGTGCTTTGTTTCACCTCTTGGAAAATTTCTTTTATTTTTGATAATCCCATTATCATTTGTTTTCTGCTTCATCTAGTCCTACAGGAGGAGGCCTCATGCTTATGAGCTACTTCTGCTAACGCTCCAGCTAGCGTGGGAAATCTCGATGTTAAACAAAGTCTTTGCAAATCAGTTTCTGTTCTCTCCTGTGACCTTCTCCTTTGCAAATTGCCACTGCTCTGAAGCAGGTCCATGGTACTTGGAGGGACTTGGTCTTCCCTTTAAGTAAATTGATTTGCTCCTAGTGATTACTGGGTACATGAACGTTCTGCACTTGAAAGGTCTCCAGAATGTGTTTTGTTCTAAGGAATTGTGTTTGTCTTTAGGTATGTGAACATGTTTGTCTCCCTAAGATGAGTACCTCTGTTAGCTTCAGTGGGATTAATTGTGCAAGGAAAAGAAGTACTCCGGGTCCAATGTTTGTGGGGGTTTTTTTTGTTATGGTAGGCACGAGCTGTTCACTACCAGAACACTTTCAGTATCATAACTTTCAAAACTATGCTGGGATTTTGGCAGCCTCTCTAGCCTGGTAGAAGCTCTGTCTTACACTGGTACACATTTGGAGTGCTCTCTTAATTTCTCTTGTGGGCCACAAAGTGGTACGCTGAACTGCACCACTTTACAAAAGCCACCCCAAACCATGAAACACGACACACCACTCTAAAATGGGAAGGTAGATGTATTCCCTCTGAGGTCTATTTTTTGACTGAAGCAACTATGCTGTGTCTCAACATTAAAAAACCTGGGTCCAACAAAAGGGATGCTAACATACTTCAAGAAATTGTAGTCTGACAAAGGAAATCAAGATCATGATTTTATATTTACATTGCACTGATTTTCTTTAGAAATGTGAAATATCTCTGCAATATCTGTAAGGAGAATAGTTAATAAGCTAAAGAAATGCTTTTAATGTCTAACTTCTATTGATTCATTTTTCTTCAGGTAGGAATTACAGACTTTCAGCATTGCTCCCTTAAAAAATCAGGAAGGCAGCAGAAGGAATGTTTTTTTTTAATACGCAGTACCGTTCAGCCTGAACAATGCACAGTGATCATCATTCTTCTAACAATCATTTTTGGACTCAGATTCCTTTTAACAATATATTTTGCTTGTGGGAAGGAAATAAAGGTGACTTAATTAAAATGATCAAAGAAAAACATGCGTGGAGTAATCAAGAGTGAGAGCACTCCAAGTGAATAAGCTCTTGATACTTGACTTAACCATCATACTCCTTTATCATGCTCATTCCTTTTCTTCTCATGCACTCACGCTCAACAGGTTACATTTGACGGTATCTGTTTCTATCTGTAATGATGTTTTGGAGTCACCTCTCAATACTTTTGGGCACTTTAGAAATAATGTTCAATATTTATATCACTGATGTGACTACTCAGTTGTGTACATTTTGGTTTCAGTTTGGTTTGTGTTTTTGTTTTGTTTTTTAAAACATGGCAGAAAGGCATAAGTACTTTGAGCAGTGACTCTCTGAACTGAAATTATCATATAAAAGCTAACCACCAGTAATAGATATATTTGTTACAATATGCAATGTAGGCTTGAAAGGAATAGATTAAATGATGAGAGGGTAATAGGTTGATTTTCCTGATAGCATAAAGCTTTTATGTTAAAAAGAAAAGCATTTTAATAAAGTAGACATTATACTAAAAAAATTAATAAGACAGAAGACCAGCAGCATGCTTTTTTCAAATCGGTTACATCTTGTGCTCCCATAGAGGGCAATATTGTATAAAAGATAGCTTTAAGCCATGTATTAGGGATCTGCCAATTCATCTGTGCTAATATACTTTAAGGAAAATTGCTGTTACAATAAATTTGATGCTGCATTTCCCTTCAGTCCGGCTATGACTAATACACACAATAACATACACTAAACCACGTAACAGAACCTCGTTAAAGGCGACGGAAATTAATTTTCTAGATTACCTAATTGTAGGTTGTAATGGAAAAACTGTCAAGTTTTGGCTTACAATTTTCTGTTCAGTAACTAAGTCACAGTAAGTGCTCTCTTCTATTAAAGTTGGTTGCACAAACCCATAAGAGAAAGGACACAGGTTTATGTTGTCAGTCATGAGAATAGGATTTGTAGAGAGATCTGTCTTTGGTACAGTGAAATCATCTGCATTTCTGTATTGTATCTGGTATTTTTTTCCTGTGGAATGCATGGGTGAACTTATCATAATGCTTTAATTTACGTTTGTGTTTCTATGATTTTGATGTGTTGTCATCACAGGGCCCTGGACTTCATTCTTTCTCAGCCTCCTGGGTAGTTGAAGCATGGAAAGATCCATGCCCCTTTAAAATAACCTCAGATATTAAATTTCTCTCCTATCCTTATTTATCTGCCTCACGAGCACTACTGTAAAGCTGTGTCACAATAAGTTGTTCACATTGTCTATGCTGGATATAAGTGAGGGTATGGGGATCCAAGTTCGCGTATAGTGATTGGAAAGAGGCGAGGTCCCCTTTAGGGGACTGGGAACCTCATAGTTATATGTCTACAATTAAAAAGTAGTAAGTGTCCCCGGTGTTTCAGGCAATGACAGTAAGATACATATGAAGAAAAATCCTTTACAAATGTCCTTAAGTGATCCAGTTGGATTGGAGATGAGTCTGATTAAGTCTCAAGAGGTGGTAAGTTCCCAGATTTCAAATTAAATCAGATTGGCTGATGTATTGATGAAGGCCTCCTGAATTAAACAGTAATAATTATTTCTCTGAATAGTACACTGTTTACTTTCAAACCTCCATTAAAAATTAAGTTTGTTTAATGAGAAATATTTGCTTAAGACTTAGAGGATCTATTCTTTCAGTTCACCGCACTTGACTGACTTTAGGCAGAAAATGAGATGTTGTCTTTGAAATGTGTGTAGGTCAGTTAGGGCCGGGATTCTGTATTTTTATTAATGTTTGCATGTAGTGCTTTCTAAGAGTAAAACCACTGGCTGAGTCTAACACCTGAGGTGAGTATACCTCACCTCAAGGTCCTTTGATCATCCAGAAAGAAAAGCCTGCTGGAGCTTGCTGGGTTGCTTCCCCATCTCTGCTCATGAGTTTGCTTGCAGTTGAGCTCACAGCGTATGTGTGCTGTGTAAGTACAGTGATGGTTACGTTCTTTGTTTTAATGTATATTCCAGTAGCAGTACTAATGACAAGCCCCACTGTAAGTGCTATGCTATACTCAACCCCGGAGCTCAGTTAGTGAGGCTTAAGTCTGTGCACTGCTCCTTTCTAAACTGTTTACCAACGTAAGTGGTCCAGTGAGGTAGTTTCTCATTGCTGTCATCTCAGAAATCTTGATGGAGTAGGAAAGAAAAGCAGCCAACAGGAACAGATATAAAAGTAGTTCTTCTGCCCATTGCATATGTTTCACTGCCCCTATAGGGATGTGAAGCCTCTTTCCATCTGCCAAAGAACCGCAGTAAAACAAAGACCAGAAAATGTATTTGGGCATCTAGGGTATGGTCTTGCTGGATGCCATAGGTCATTGAAGATGGATGGAAGGTGCAGACTGAACGCAGAATATTGCATGAGAATTGACTGTCAAGAGGTAGAGCTCATCGGGGATGGTGTGGTCTTCAGGTAGGGCAGTTCACATGATGTCAGGATACAGAAGCACTGTCAGGGGCAAAAGCAGGCTACTGACAAATACAGGGAGAGCAGCAAGTCTGATGTAACTTGCACCAGAAAAGGGACAAAATCTCATAACTAGTTCAAGGAAAAGTTAGAAAGGGTATTCTATTCAATAAATACTAATGGTGTTTAGTGCCATTAATGCTAACACACTAAGTAAAAGAGATGCTAAGATGTCTACTTTTTTTTTTAATCAGAATGCATATTTTAGTAGATTTCAGCTAATCCAGCTAGTAATTTTCCCAAGCCAAATTTAATTTGAAAAAGAAATAAATAAATCTTATAATATGTCCAGCTTTAACTGTAGAACAACTACTGGCTCTAATATGCTTGTGAAAGAAAAAACATGAATACTTCACATTTTTTAAAAGCGTATTATTCTATAATCAGTAATTCTCCAATGCTGCTGTTCTTTTTATTGTTGTTATTTTACCATTAATAAGTCATCAGTAATGACATTCCAATGCAAAACTTATATGGAAAATGAAGATGTGTCAATAGCATGTACTGAAAAATTACGTAAGTCATCAATACGAGCGCTAATTATGGCGGTGGATCTATCTTCCATTAGATATGAACAAGGTGTGGAGTAAGGCTATTAGTATTTTCTTCAGAGCTCTGCTCTGCATAACTATAGTCAATTTGCATAACTTCTGGGCTTTGGATAATCTCGCTGTAACATGGACATAAGAATTTTAGGTCCATTGTAAAGCTCCATAATTTTAAAGGCTTTGCACAGCTTGGTGTGAAATGTTATAGCACTACTTCTGTAACAACTGAAATACTGCCAACAGAATTACTGTTGGAAAAGGAAAACTTAGATTGGGTTAATAATGGAAAACTACATAGTGAAGTGCATCCTAGAAGTTCAGTCATGCAAAAGTTTCACTGAATTTGTAAGTAGGTTTTTTTAAGTCATAGCGGATTTCCACTTTGCAACGATGGGGTAGAAATCTCTTTAAGGATTTCTCATTTTGACTTTTCATGGAAAATCAGGATTGGAAAAATTGGAGACAAAGTGTAGTATTTGTATTTATGGTATAAGAATAAAGAATTATTTTCGTTCTGCACAAGTCTGAAAGCAAAAACTCATTTGGGGGTATTTCAGAAGCTCTCCATCCTGCCTCGTGGCCCTGCCAGAAGACCACTACCACTGGTCTCCCCACCCTTGCGTTGCAGCTCTGGCTCCGCTGGCACAGGGGACATCGGGGCGTGATCACCCCGGGGCAGGGGGTCCTCAGCATCCTTCGCCCCAGCTGGGACCCTGCAGGTGGTAGAGAAATTGGAGGGGGTCAAGTACAGCAAGCTGTCAGCTCTTCATCCTCTCATCCAAAATGCTGGTGGTTGGAAGCCCTCCAGGTCATAGACGAGGGAAGCCATCATGTTAACAACCAGGAGGTCTGTTCAGTCATTTCCTCCCTTTTTATCCTAATCTTTGCCTTTCATAGGCACCGCAATACCTCTGACAGAGATCCAGCTTCCATGAACTCATCCCTTCCGCCTCACGCATTCCCACGTTAACAAGCACGTAAAGTGGCCGAAAATCACGTAATTTGAACACAGATACATTGGAATACTGTAAATGTATTGGAAACAGTCCAATACAATTGCAAAATATGCAATGGCACATTTGGAACTATTATTTTTCTAGTACAGGTTTAGAGGCCTTCTGGTATATGTTTGGGAGACTGACAGCTTGGAAGGGCCAATGGGTGAAAATACAGATAAACCCGAGCAAAAGATCACTTGTAATTAACTGCAGTGTAGGGATAGTGAGATTCCAGTTTGGTAGAAATCATTTCATTTCAGGATAAATCACAGTTTGAGGGTGTACGTGGTGCAGTATGCTTTCTATGATTCAAAGACCTTTTGTGTCTGTTACAGTTTATATATCAGCAGGAAAAAATTACCCTAATTAAAAATATAATAGAGAATGCAAAAGGATTTAAGATTAACTAAACAAAGATTGAAAAGCAAACCAGTTTAAATGTCTTCATTGATTATTCTCCACAGCTCTTCTTGTTATGTGGCTACACAGGCGTGCAGAGGAGATGCTACTAGCAGGAATGCTGTTTTAGTCAGCATTTCACATCCACTTTTCCAGACACCAAGAACTTGTAAAACAAAGATGCAAATCCAAGATGAGTCACAGCTTTAAACTCAGTTCAGGTAAACAGGAAAAGTCAACAATGTGCCAAAACACTGAGCTCTCAGTCCCTCAGCTGTCCAGAGTTCATATTATTGTGCAGACAGGGCACATAGCCTTAAAATGGATTTTGAAAAAATCACTGTGGTTATTGTTTGGATTTATTTGATGTGATCACTAAAATTTTCCTGAGTCAGCAGCGAAAAGTAGGTTTATTCTCGTCCCCATAGTGAGAACCAATTCTGTTTCATAACAAATAACACTTCCATTTCAAGGAAATGCTAATTTAATTTTAAACCTAAATTAATTCCTCACCATTCAAAATTCTGCTCACTGTTTGTTGATGACCAGAGAATATTCACAGAAAACAGGCTTACTTAATTGTAATTCAGGACTGCCATACAGCTTTCTGTACTGAAAGAATGAAGCAAACAAAGTCAGCTGAAATAGAAGAAGGTGTTTCAAACCCAGCAAGAAGATATGAACATGAAAGCTCTGCTATTAGAAAGCAAAAAGCTCATTTTCTCAGTGTTTAAACTTTCTTTTTTGTGGTTGCTATGCTACCGTCTCTGCACCTACTTTATGGTGCTTTGAACCATAGCAAAAAACCCCTTTTTTGAGGGGAGAAAAAAAAAAAAGGCAGGCCTGAACTAAACTGAAAACCAGTGTGAGACCATCTTGTAAAGTTTTTGTAGTGGGTAAAACTTGATATTCAGCAATATTTACATCAGTCAGTCAGAGGAATCAGCTAGCCATTTCCTCCTAGCCCACTGGACCATTTTTGTTTTTCCAACACTTTTTATGTAGAATATCTTTTACTATACCACCAGCTTATGCCAATAGCATTAACATTATTTGTTTCAGGATATAAGCAAGTTGCAGCTACTGATAACAGTAATAGCTGTTATACCTTTTAATATACGTGAAAACGGATCAAATTCTCAGTAATAAAAATATTTACGTAACAGGAAAAAATAGCCTGCATTCAGATGATATATCACAAGAGCGCTAGGCAAGTACTCTGGTATGCAGAAAGTCAATACTAGGCAAAGGGTCTAAAGATATTCTAAAGCTTTAATAAGCATATTGGTGAGATAAGAAATATGGGAAAGAAAGCACCCTTTGGAAAATCAGGAAAGGCAGTCAGCTACGAGCATAAAGTTGTCATGATAGATTCCTTTCAAGGGCACATTTCCAATAACCCTTTTAGGGAAAATAAAGGTGACATTAGAACAGAAGGAAGGAGAGTCACGTGAAGTGATGAATTCCACCTCAGGGGAAAAGACTTGAGCACTGGAGCTGAAGAAGACTTAGAGGGAAAGGGGATGAAGCCCATAAGGAACACTGGCGCATCTCTGGTCCTGGTTCAGCCAGGTGAGGAAGCGTGGCAGGTCTTTGGTCATGGCAGCATCCTGCTGGCTCAGGTTGACCTGCTCTCCTAGAGCCCTGGGACTTAACCACGGGCTCAGGCTGTAACATAGACAAGTAAGGAAATTCTACTGTTTAAGGCTTGTGTGGCTAAATGCAGAAAATGCAAAACATTATTATGCATTGCCTAATGGCAAAGAGATGGACAGGATCACCTCTCTGCCTTATTTCATCTCCAGTTTGATTGCTTCACTGAAAATAAATACAATTGCATACTGATAGATCCATCTCACTGCTCTCAAAACACCTTAAAAGAATCATTCCTCATGGAGGAATATTAGTCGTGCTGAAAATCCTTTTTCTTTTTCCTTCCTCTGTTACGCACCTGTGTGTGCACACACACACGTTTGCACGTGGGATTGTTAATTCCTGTTTATGCCTTTGAAAGTCTTCTCCCACGCGATTCCTCAATTTATCAAGTAGACTTGCTATTTATCATATGGTTGTCACCTCCATGCCTCCATATTGAAGGGATGTACTTGTCTATAAATATCAAATGATAGTGACAATAAAGATGGTGAGGAATTATTGAGTACTTAAAAGATGTAATGGACTGAAACTAGAAAAAAGAAAATTCATTTTATACATTAGGAGGCATTCTTAAGGGAAGGTCAGGCTTACAATGGAATATCTAGAGAAAGTTCACCATCATTGCAGAGGTGATGATGTGAATATTAGATATGGTACGTGAGAAAATAGAAAGGTATAGAAAAATAAAGCTGTAGTAAATATTTTGTAGAAAAAGTTAATGCACTGATGAGCAGCCAGAGGGGAGAGCCTGGGTATAGCTGTAAGTACTTTTGTTATTTAAGATTCTGCTCTTGTGACACTAGCAGTTGTTAACAGCAATGGGAAGGGAGGCAGAACAAGATGATCTAGGAGGCCCCTTGCAGCTTTAACATCTACAGGATTCATTCGGCTCCCTCTTGGCACAGGAGTGAACTCACCCTACTCTGATTTATATATCCAAAGTTTTTATTTTAATACTCTTGCAAGGAGGGGAAAAATATTACAGCCTGACAGGGACTTTAAAAGTTACTTGCCATGTGAAGAGGTGCATTCTTGCTGTTGTCACCAGGTATTGCTTATTTTCTGCCCACTGGCCACAAGTGCATTAAACACTCAGTAATGGTAACACCAGTAATAAATAATTATCGTAAGCTGCAATATATGCTGTGCAAAGACTTTTAGCCATCATAAAGATTACTTTCTGTACTGTCAGATTTCTGTACTGTGGAATTACAAGGATTTATTGTACTGAAAAGAAAAAGCTGTCTGCTGATAGGATCACATATCAAAAATATGCAAAAAGGTTCCTTTTACATTTGGCTAAGGCAGAGACTGCATTCTTCTTCTGCATCCTAATTTGCAGACCCAAAAAGTATAGCTGTAAGTAGAAAGCACCTCACCAAGCTGCTTTCCATGAGTTCAACCACACAGGACCATCATCTACTTCCTCCATTCATAAAGTGCAAGGAGAAAGGGAGTAATTTTTACATAGGGCCAGAGTGTGCTTTGAACCAAGATCGGTGTGCCGTCTTGGGTATTTGCTTATGTCTGGAAAAGTGAGTGTTTAAGTGTGTAAGGAACAAAACCTGGCCCCTCTCTCTTACTCCTAATATGCAAAGTGAGCCAAATGAAGAAGAGAATGGGAGGTGGAAAAAAAAGGCAGTGTGTTCCTCTGCCTTTTCTTGAACAGCTTTGTGGAGTGCACACATGCTTCCCAAGGGTGAATCCCTTACCAAGATATTAACAGAAATCATTTTCTTGGAGGATAAGAAGTATCTGTTCTAACTCAGATTTCAGCAGTATAAATGGAATAAATGGAACGGGCAATTTTTGTGCTCTTCTATTTTTAAGATCGTCATATCTGGGAAAAGTAGAGGTTTGGTTACTAGGGGAGGCATATTATCAGGTGTTCTAAGTGATCATAGCTTCATTGACTATACTTTATGAAAAGGAAGGATATGCCCCAGGGATTTTGATCTCCCCATGCTTTCCAGACTTTCCCCTAGGACAGTAAACAGCAATTATTTGCCCAGTGCAGACAGACACATCCAAGATGTTCAATTTCCAGCAACTGCAAGGCAGCAGGTGTGGATAAACGTTGCTATTTCCTGTTTATTTCTTGATTTCAGTCTTTATTTTTCCCAGAAGAACTTTCTTTTGTGCTTTGTTTTCCTCAGTGATACACAACGTTTTGTAAGTTTTATCTGCACAAAACAGACCAAACTCTGTTCCACTTTGTAACATCAATATACTTCTCTCTTCTTTTAAAACTCAGATAGTCAAGAATGCATACAATACAGAATTGTGAGGTCCTTGCATAAGTGACCTTTATATCTTATCTCTTCATCCACCCCTCTCTAGTCCTTAAACTCTCTACTGTCTTGTTACTTTATTACACATTCCTTTCAAGTTTATGATGGTTTCTCAGATTTCTTTCCAAACATCCTGTAGAAAAGCCCAGACAAATACACCTCAGTTTTAATTTTTTCCATCACTGACTAAACATTCATACTTGGAGTCCCTTTATTTTTTGCCTTTTCCCCTGTTTTTGACCCCAGGTTGTAGGACTGCTTCTTTTTCAGGTGACCCGATTGCTCTCTGAACTCTTAGTCATGTTCCAACCTCTCTTCTCCTCTTCCAAAGCTCTTAATATTGATGAATTCAGACAGGCGATCTCATGACACCTTCTGTATATAATTATACCTTGAGGTTTCTCTGGAAACAAAACTACTCCTTGTTTGGTGCTCTTGATTGAAAGCGCCTTCCTGCCTACAGCAATGTATAGGTAATTAATTAGCAGCAATATGCTGCCATAGGGAGGGATGCTGCTGTGCTTGCCTGCGGAGGCTACGTACAAGTAAGCTCCTTCTCCCTGGAAGCCAGGCTCCTCTCATTTGGAGACGCTGGTGTTTAAGATTTAAGAACTGATCAGGAGAAATCATGAAATAACAGAATACAAATGAGGGATGAATAAGGCAGATGCTGGGTCTGCATTGCAACAGGATGTATAAGCAGAGACACTGTCAAGCCTTTTCAGTGAGATACATGTTTAAAGGCATGGCAGATTCAGTAAATTGCTTTTGTAATCTGTAATTTTACAAGGTTTTAAAAGTCTCATTTTCTGAACTAGTAAAATTTCAAATGGAATATCAACACTCCCATTTCACTGCTTTTCCTATGAATTTGTTTTGAGACCATAAGCTTTTCTCTCCCCATTGACTATTGTTAGGTACTTCGCTAGAGCTATCAACACAATATCTCTGTTACAAAACAACCACGCCACCAGCTAAAACATTACTACAGTCAGCTGCATTACACGCGATGCTACCACACTACATTAAGTGGCAGCTGCCACTCCAAGCCCATTGCTGAGCAGAGCCGGAGGACTGCTGTGCTCCCTCTGTAGCGGCGACAGCTGCAAGCATAGCTGCACAGACAGCACATTTCCCGCTCTGAACTACTGTCACGCTCAACAGCCGATTGAGACTTCGGTATTTGTGTCTGAGAAGAGTCTGAACTTAAGACACAGATGGATCCAAGTTTTGCAGCAACTTCCTCTCTTAAATAAATCCTAGACCAGAGAGAATAAAAAACCAAGGGACATGGGAATGCAAAGCCACGCTCTTGCCGGTTGTTCCCACCTTCATTCTTTTCCCAGAAATGAGGAGCGGCCTGGGAAAACCGCATTGCTCTCTTCTTTGCAGAGGCACCGAGTACTGCTGGGACCTTGCTACGCTTCCCCTTGTCCTCTGCTGCTGGGTGGCTCTTCCCTGGGCTGAAAAGCCTGGCTCGGATGCCAGCACGTACGGCAGTTGAAGGTAGCCTACTTGTTCAGACCACCTGCAAGTCAGAAAACTTGCCAAAATGTCCGCATTGACATGATGAGGGAGTTGAAGGGAGCAGATATGACCGCTTATGTACGTGTTCCTTAACTATAGCCACTGTAAGTAGGTGTAAATTGCCTACATTTTAAGAACATTTTCTTGTTTTCATTGACACGCCAGTAAATTTCTGGCAGTTTTCTTAAACATGATAATTTTGCCAAAAAAAAAAAAANAACTTGCACATCAAACGCAGCTTAATGTAGTGTTTAAAAATCCATTTTGCCTTTATCATTCTTTTTGTTCTGTGCCACAGTGTGTGTCCTGAGAGCAATGGCCAAATTAATTGAGCAGCGTTCCTCATAAATGTAACTAACGCCTGATTTAATCACGTTATACATGTCACCCCCTTTAATTTTATACCGGGTTCCTCTAGGCTGAAGCCCAGTATCTTGTTTGCGATTTCGGATTTGGTTCTGAAATGAGCATACGGTTCTTAAGGATTTTTCTTTCACCGCTCCTCAAAACTCTTCCTCTGTCACTTTATTCCACATTGCATGAAAATATCCCAGGCCAGGCCCATAGCATTATGAAAATCCTTCTGAATCTCATGGCTTTGTTACTATTTTTCTTTGTGATATCTTTCAGTTGATTAGACCGCAATCACCAAATGAAGTAAAAATCTTCATTACAATGATCTCAGCAAGCAACAGCAAACAGAAGAATTAAAAATCTCTAGGACCATAGGGGCATTCTGTACAACCTGAAGTCCTAGCATCTACCCTTTCATAAATACAGAGAGAATGTGAAGTGCTAATGATACATTGGACAGAGAAAACAGACACCAGCAGGGGAATTTTTTACCTGCATTATTCCAACAGAGCTTTTGAAAATAATTATGCCTTTTTTATACTATTTCAATAGAGCCTCACGCCTACTGTATTACAACTGTGCAATTCCAAGTATGAAATCACTAATTAAAATGTATTCACAGCAAGGTTATTTATTGAAATGAAATAGTTGGGGTGGACATAGAACACTCTTGAGACTAAATTAGCCTTTCACCTATCAGTAAAGCACAATGGAGAGAGAGGAAGAAAAAGAAAAGAAAAAGAAAGAATCCTGATTTCAAATTATTCTACTTTACTTGCATATTTGAAGAGCTATGGGTGAAGGGATTGTGGTTTACTGCCATACAGCAAAACTATTTAATTCTATTTGACCTTTCCACTAGCTACCCGCAGTCATGTTCATACTGGAAGTCTCAAAATGGAGGGAAAGGTAGAAAGGAAAAAGGTAGAAACAGTGTTGAAAAACATGAAGCTGAGAAGCTGCTGCTGTCCCAGCTGTGAGAAGGAGCAGTCCCATTGAAAGCTGCCAGGGGACACAGCAGTTGGGTACTTTCCTTGTCTGAGCAAAGCATCTGCTCGCGAGTGGGAAACAGGGTAAACAGGAAAGAGGAGGGAGTCGTATTGGGTTTGCGTGGCAAGGTTTTGGTAAATGCCTAATACAGAGTACGGTTACAAATGAATTGCCTCTCAGAGATGAATCTGGCCTTGGAGCTGTTGGATGTGATTTTCTGTGCCAGCCCTGGTGAATATGACCCTTGGACTTTTATTGTAGAAACTTATAATCAAAATTGATGGAGGGTATTTTATGACCCTCACCCTCCATCGTATTTGAGCCAACAGTGTTAGTTCATCTTGTGGGATTATGAGCTGGGCAATGAGCGTTAGTCAAAACAGACTGTTCAAAGCAACAATTGCAGAACATTTGCAGCAATTAAATTTTGAATTGTGAATGCAAGGACTCTGGTTTTCTAAGAACTTGCATACGGTCAGGGAGCAACCAAACCAATCAGGAGAGCGCCAAACGTTCAATTGAAATGTTCTTTGTGTTGGATATTGGTTGCTCATGAATAAGCCAAAGTGAAGCAATTAAACATTTTATCCACAAGACTGAATACCAAATATCTTAACTTGAAATTGAGTTCCTCGGCATCTCCTGTAAAGAGTCTGGAAATATTAGAGAGTCATGCTGCATTTTCTCAGTTGTGTAACTTGCCACTGTACTTGGTACAGCATACATATGGAATAAATCAAGGTTGTTTGTTTCGCTGATTTCTACATGTCACAAGAGCCAGGCTTAGCATACAAAAAAGAGTTTACTGCCAATATAACTGCAAAAAAAATGTACGTGTTAGTAAAGATTGCAAAAACTTTACCTTTGGCATTCCCCATTAGAAACTAAGTAAGTGTAGCTGCCTCAAGTTTTTAAGACACTTCTGGTTTTGGCTCCTCAAAGTATTTTCCAAGTACCTGGTTTTCAGGAAATGGACAGTCAACACTTTTGAAAAGCCTCTACAGCATCTCACAAATTGGGCATCAAAACTTCTGGAACTCAAAATCATCACTTGCTGCAGACAGTCTTATTTCTTGCAAAATGAAGGTGAACATATCAGTGCGATATGGAAAATGCCAAGTTTCAGTAAGGAGGATTGTATTTTCATTACTAGTATCTTCAATGCTTTTTCAGGGCACAGTTTAACACCTTTTACAGCATGCTGTCCTTCGCGTGCACGTTTTCTGGTGGCATTGCCTTCCATAATTACTCTCTTATACATAGGTCCCTAAAAATGGATGAAAATTACCCCGGTCATAGTCATAATTTCTCATACATAATCCACTAAGTATTGACCTTCCATTTAATCTTGTTATAGCTAATAAATTTGTGATGGTCACTATGAAATTGTTTTGGAGACTTCAAAATCCTTTCAAATAACAATAATGTTTTTCCAGTGCCTGTTACTTGACTTTGTTGAGTATGAACAGAGGGAGCCACAGTTTCTACATTATGTATGATTCTTTGCTTTTAGATATTTGCTCAGGCACTTAAATTTTAACAAAATGCTGGCTCCACCTCTAAATCTCTGTGAAACAAAGACTGAGCTGAAATCCCCTGTATTGCACGGGTGTCTAAAATATGGTATGTCATATTTTTGAACAGGCTAAGAAAGGACTTGAGATCAAATGAGGTTGTTTTTATTTCCTGAGAAGCTGATAGCACGTCTCTTCATCCCATTTTTACCCTTCTGTTAACCAAATACTAGTAACCACATGATGCAGCACTCATGCCATGTTAGCAAATCAACATACCTGAATACAAATATCTGTGTGCATGAATAAAACTTCAGAGCGAGTGTTCTTTGAGACAGTTGAAAGACTACCTTTTTTTCATCAGAATTACTTAAAAATACCCGTGTTGTTTACAATGAGTAAGATGTATTGGCTACCTACAATAATTTTTTTTTACTCTAGACATTTTGGTTCTTGACCTTAAGACAGGGAAATTGTAGTCAGTCTCCTGCATCTGTTCAAGCTCCTTGATGCAACCGGGCTTCTGCCCAGCCACACTGTGTTGTTACTGAACGCCACCTAAGAAGGTGCTCCTGGAGCATTTGTATCTATGCTTAGGACTGTGCACATGCATTTAGCAGGTAAACAGGCATTTCCAGGGATACTTAATACCCTATTATTCTGCAAAACCAGATACAACAGCACTTTCACGGGTGAAGCTCAGAGCTGTTGCTTAATTTTTTTCCTAGATGCTTACATAAAATTTTCTAAACGTCAAGAAATATATGCAATGTTCAATCACGTGGCAGTAATATTGGTGCAATGCTGACAGAAAGTCTACAGATATACACCCAAGAAAGTGATTTGCTGTTTACCTTTATTTACTGGCACATAGCAAGCTATCTTTTTTTTCTCTCCATTTCCTTTTCTCCATCCTGTTTTTGTTTCTTTTTTTTCTGGGTATTAATTTGCTCTCTGGTGCTTGAACACTTTCTCTGTGTCCACCCATCCACTATTCTTGCTGTGAATATGTTCTTAATTAGTGTTCTAAAATGTGGGTTTATAATTATGACATAGTAGGCGGAGAAGACTGAGGAAAAACAGTACTAAAAGGGCATAATTATATTCAAAGGAAACAAAAGAAAAAATGAAACTTCAAATGTTCTCGCTTTCCATTAGGTTTTACCATTGATTTCTGCATTAGCTCATTCACAGTGATTATGAGTTTAAAGTCAAATTATGTTGTCCGTTGTACATAGGGAGCTTTAGACCTCAGTTCAACAAAACAAGTCTATTTAAATGTTTAAAGGTAAGCATGTGCTTAATTTTGTCTTTTAGCCAGAATTTTCATAGGGTTGTAGAGTTTCACAAGAACAGAATTTACACCTTAGTTTCAATTCTGTGGTGGCTTTCCCTGGCCTGAATCAAAGAGCTTTGAGAAAAAGAGTTTTTAAAAAATAAATAAATAAAAAAATCAGCAAACAAACCATATGCAGCAATAGTTTCCTTTTGGAGTTGATTTGGGAGTCGTTATATAATTGTGGTTAATGACTGTGGCTACATCAGATAAATGAGATAACTTTGCTCAAGTTGAAGAATAAATGGCATCCGCAATGAAACAGAAATCTTCAATATAGCAGAATAAAAATCAGTAATGCCCTGTGGTGAAATGCAAAACGTAGACCTCAGACTGCTGTATTAGTGTATATGGCATCTATTTGCTTCCTAAAGCCCAAAGAGCAGGATCTGAGCATAACTAGTTACCTACAGAAAGAGATGAAATTTGATCCCACTGTGTTCTTTATTAAAGGACACAAAGCCAAAGCAAGAAGTATGGCTAAAATCTGGAGCTCACAAAACTCAGATGCAAACTATTGCATGTACTTTTAAGACTCCAAGTAACTTTTTTTTTTTTTTTTTTTACTTGCAGAATGATAAAGTAACTTCCCCATTGCTTAATGTCTCTGAATCTGATTATTTTTGCGAAGGTGCACTTTACTGAAGCTATCGATCTCAATGCCAAATTAACATGTTATACTGGAGTTAATACAATTTTGTCATAATGGTTCCTGTTGCTTGTAGATCCATAAACACGATTGTACTCTAAAGGAAGATATACAGTATTTTTCAAAGTGATTAGACAACATTGTTTCAGTGTTACTCTGTTTTAGCAGAAACCATGACTATTTGCCCGAATTAAAAAAAAGTACCTTGCCCAAAATGCTTGAATTAGTTTTGTTATGTTTATGTTCTAGCCATAATAATAAAACCAGTCTGATCATCTGAGTAAAATTAGAAACAAGAATCATTCTGCAGCATATGTATAACTTAAGAAGAAAAGAATCTGCATTTCTGGAAGCATAGTTCCTGACTTCACTTTTATCATGAAGGGAAAGAACGTGGCAGCCAGATAGATGGAGTCCTCCTCCAGTTTCCTCCCCACTAAGAACAAGGTAGTACTGAAAATTAATTGATGAGGAATTTTCTAGTAAGTTTTTGCTGTCTAGATTTCTGGAGAAATGAAGCCCACATATTGTCTGCTGCAGATCTAAATTTTGAACACTTTTCTGCACAGACCACAGGGCTACACCTAAACTGTATTTAGTTTCTGGTTTGTAGAACCAGCTGTATCCAGGAACACTCATGTAGGTTCGAGGGGCAGAGATCAAACAGGAACCTGTTCCTCTTCCGTGAGGTCCTCTGCCCATAAAGCCAGTTTATTTTTCCGTAGAATGAGGCCAGAACAGAGACTATATGGACATCAGGAAATTTAACCCTCAGCTGGAATTCTAGTCGTAAGATCTCCAGTCAATACACAGGAAAATCCCGGAGTACCTTGTTGAAATTCATGTATCCATTTTGAAATTTGATAGGACACGGAAAACAGTGCAGAAGGCTGCAGTACCACTAAGGCATTCTAAACTTGTAAAACAAGGGGAAATAAACACAGCTTAAAGTAATACCAAAAGCACAGGATGTACCAAATTCTGACTTGGATTATGGGAATTTGCTCTAACACTACCAAAAAGCAGATAGATAGAAGCAAAAGAGGAAAGTGTCTGTGGTTTACTGGCTGTTCTGCCTAAATATAAACCTCAGTTAATTTTTAATTTGATATTTGGATATTCTGAGCATTTCATTAAGTAAACTCTACAGGAATACAGGTGGTAGCTGGATTTCAATCTGGATGTGATGAACGATACAAATTTAGATGCCCAGAGTAGGCTGGAATGTGATTTCTCCCATAAAGAAACATATTTCATGTGGGTGCTGACAGAAACACTAATACAATTGATGCTGCCAACTTACCACCCAACAAAAGCAGAAAAAAACACAGGGAACAAGCCTGCTGCTTTGACTCATTTGAGAGAGTGAATCTTATTATTACCCAGATACTAAGGCTAAGAAGAAAAAAATAACAAATGTGTTTTATTTTGATTTTATCTGTCTGGGTCTAAAGCTGTTGTTTAAACAATATAACCTTCCACACAGTATGTTTGAGAAAGGAATGTTCGGTTATTTAGTCTCTGGCACAGAAGCATACACCATTCAGAAAGTTTCCCTATGTCTAGCTGCAAGTGTTGTTACATTCACTTTAGAAACACAGATGAGCCCTGGCTTAAAAATCATAAACAAGGCATAATAACAGAGTTATGCTGAGCTGGAAAGAATTATCATCTAGCATTTTTCATAAAGATTAGTCTGTAGCATGTTCTCATCTAACAGGTTCAGTAACTTACAGATCTGCAGCATCTAAGGTTGTCGACTCAACCCTTACCTGGTTTGTTGGTTTTAATGCTTTACTTACCCTCAGAGTTAAAAGTTCTGCCAAGTTTACATAGAAATGACTTGCTATAATGTTTAATTAGAAAACTTAATGTCATTTGCAAATGTAACCCAGGGACTTTTTTATCAGGATGAAGAAAGGTCAGGTAGATTCTTTTAGAGGTTTAAAGCTGGTCTAATTTATCTAAGAAAATAGCTTGGGTTTCCTAAGTGAACTCAAAAGCAGTTGAAATACCTTCTAAAGCGTACCAAGTGGTCTTTTTGATTCCTGTACCACTCAGAACTGTAACCTTATTGCCTAGACTACTGCCACACAGCCTGACTTTCAGGAACTGGCTTTTGCTTAATCCAAGGCTTGGAATTTTGGCTTGAAGTTCAACACAACAGCACTTCAGTTGCAAAAATCTTTATTTCTGCAGGATTTTTGCTTGGTTAGCTATTTATTTATTTAAATCTGAATCATGCTTGATTTGTGTAATTAATGTATGTTTCAGGAAAATGTGTGTATAAGCCAACTAATTTTTTTTGCAAATTATGGGCAAGCTTTATAAAACCTCAGACCTCACAATGTTTATTCACTGCTCAGTTGGATGTCCTTTGGAATGGTGCCTACACATCAGGATGCTTGTCCATTTGTTGAATCAACTGTCCAAAACTTAAAGTATTTCCTAGGAATTAGTAGATTTTTCTCACAGCTATTTCTGTCTTGGAGCCTGGAGCACATCTCACCATGCTTGAGATTCGGCTGCAGGGCTTGGGGCCAGCTCGGTGCTCTGGGTGGCCGGACCCACAGATGTCCACGCTGAGAGAGGATCCCCAACAATTATGAGCTTGTGGCCTCTGTTGCCTTGATAACCAGGCACCCCCACATCATTGCCAGGAAGAAGTCCCTGACTGGCCAATATGGACTATTTAAACTCAAAACCCTTGGTCCTTTTACTTTTGAACTTTTTAGAGCAGCATTATTTTTGTTCCTGAAGAGATGGGGCAATGCAATGCAATTCTCTGGTGATTTTCTTTTCAGTCATCAAACTGAATCACAACCACAAAAATCAGATCAGGTCATCAACTTTAAAAGTTGAATGCAGCCAAAGTGAAAAATAATGTATCAAATTCTATAGTTCATAGACTCTTTTTGAGAGCAAATTTAAAGACAAAAGATAACTAGGGAAAAGGAAGATCTAGTGCGCATCTGTGGACTTCGACTTCTCAGAAGGATTCAGAACTCATCATCCTATTCATGTACATGCTGACAGTGCTGTGTGACTGTGGTGGAAGGTAGATCTGATTTAAAGTGACTAAAATTACATTGTTTAGAGGAGGTCAGATTCCCCCCCCTATAATTTTATGTTTCAGTTGTTGACCAGGAAAACAGATCTTGTTGCAAAAACCCAAATGCTTGTAGGTCCTGAAGAGTACTAAAACAAGTCTCCCTCCCCTAAAATCTTTAACTAATTATAAATAGCATGCAACAAACTTTAAGCAAATCTGATTTTTTGTAACATTTTAAAGGCACATTTAAGGTTTAATTGCAGGAACACAAACAGAAATTAGAGTGTAGGTTTACATTGCATTAGGTACTGCCTGCGTGAACACTCTTGCTCAGTGGTAAATGTGAAGTTCTGTATTTCATTTTGGAGAACCTTATTGCTTGTGAGATCAAAACAAAGGAGGCTCTGATCCAAGAATTCTTACAGGAAAGCAAAATCATAAAATAAATACAAAACTTCTGTTAGAAGAACTTAAACCACCGTATTGCTGTAATTTCTTAATAATGGGAAATCATGAGAAAAAGATCAATAGTAGTTTCTTCTTATCAATGTATACTATGTTAACCTTGGAGCCAAAGAAGGGGAAGATCTGATAGGTTATTTAGAAGCATGGCTTTGCAGGAGACTCTGAAGTGACCTCTGTATTGCAGTGGAATCATACCCACATATTAACAAAAACCTGCCACCACCTCAGATTAGCTTCACACTCTTGTCAACAGAAATTGTGTCCTTAATACTAAAAGGAAGCACAAAGAGGGGAGAGCTGATCTAAAAGAACAGATCATGGGCAAGAAAAAAATTATAATGCTCTTATAAAGAACACTCTGTTCAGCTTTTTTTTTTTTTTTTTCTTATCTAGATAGGTTGGCTCCAGATGTGGAAAACTGGTAACAAACATTCTGTTGTTCAGGGAAATGTAAAATTGATATTTGTTATAATTGAAAGAATGATGAGTTTTCTTACCTAGAATTATTACTTCTTTGGGATCTGACTTGAAGGAAAAAACTTCAAGATGCTCCAGATGGAAGTTGTCTTTAGTGCTGTATAAAGTAACAGAAAGAAAAGTAGTTGGCCACATTCCTCTAAATTTTGAAGTAGTCTTTGGTTGTTAAAAATGTGTTAAGCAGCCTCTCAGTCTGATAGGACAAGGGGAGAACAGATCTATTTGTATTAAAAATCAACAGATCCCAAACTGACCTACATACGATCTGTAGGTATCATCTTGGGAACTTTTGTCTGTGCTTTGGCTGACATATGGCTCTTTTCTACGTTCCTATTAGGAAAAAACTCTGGGCTCGTCGATTTTCTGCAGACTGTTATTTGTTTTTAGGAACACCTCACATGTAGTTAATGTCCCTGAACAATTAGCTGTGAGAAGTGTGTGGACATAGGACAAGTTTGAACAAAGTACAGTATTCATTATCTTTGGCATCAAAGTAGGGGGTTTATTTGCTGCATATGTTAGTGAGGTCATGCAAAGCTCAAAATAAACTCTCCCTACAGGATTAAATATAACTTTTAATTGTTATGTAGCTGATATAATATCCTAATCAACATCTTATCTTGGGTTTATAGAAACGTTGTTATAAACACGCAGCTTTAACCTTCATTGATTTCAAGGACTCTGTCATTATCCCATTTTCCAGGGTGAGGTGATTTCTAATTACTGAGCATTCTGGTGCTTCATTTCATGTGATAAGCCTGAAACTAATAGATAAATGGTCTCACTTCATTCTGAGGACAAAATCATTTGTAGAAAATAGAAAAGGTGGAGAAAAGACATTTGAAAGAAAAATCTACAGGCAGTACCTAGAAACATAGGTTTCACATAGCAAAATATCATTTAAACAAGGCTCACCTACAATTTACTCTTAGGCCACCAAGAAGTTTGTTCTGTGTGATTTTTTTTTCTTTTTGTGCTGTGCTAAAAAAACCTCCACCAAATGAGGTGATCATTTCATCTTTTTAGCCAAACATCTAAACACAAGGCCCACTGCACTAATAGGAGGTTCATTAGTCATCAGGGTATTGTCTTTGTACCCCTATTTGCTTTGAAGAAGGCATGTGGATTATAATTTCAAAACACCATTTCTTTCTCTGTAATAGGACTATGCCTGCTAATGTAAGATACCCACATAATCCCACAATGAATACTTGCTTTTTCACAACTGATGTCAAACTACTTTACTACCCATTTTATTGCATTATTTTGCTAGGGTGTTTTAAGTACATGTTTCAGTGGCTTACCTACCCTGAAAAGATTAGGCAGTGGTACAGATACCTAAAGATACCTATTACTGGGCTGTCAGTGATGAGATCAGTGAGACCTTTGAAATAAGCCTTTGTCTTGTTGAAAACACATACAAACTCTTACTTTTTTCTGTAACCAACAAGATATTTTGAAGATTTATTTTTTGCAAGTTCCATTTTGCAGCACAAGCATAGCCAAAAATGGACTCAGGTCAAAACAGGGCTTGTGTAACCCAAGTCTAATTCCCATCCACCACTGCCATTACAAAGGCAGCCAAGTGTCACGTATTTAGCTCGTGCAGTACTTGTTACCCCCCAAGTACAGATTTTCATCAGTGAAATATAAAGACAGATGAACAACAATCAAGGCTTTTTGTGGCAGTTAAAAAACTCCTTTTTCTTTACCCTCTGCCCATGAGCAGCTATGTTTGAAACAGCTGGTCAGCCTCAGCTGAAAGAGTCTTGGGGACTATTTATGTCAAAGCTTTTCATTTTAACCATTCAGCAATCGGACTAAATTGCAAAGTTGGGAATGCCATATTAAGAGTAAATTCCTGTTCTGACTTGATATCTCTGCAGATGTCAGCCCTTACAAAACTGTGCTCTCACCTGATCCACTCCTCAAGTGCCTTGTAATCAAAAGAGTGTCATTGATCTCTGTCCCACCTCAGCACCTACTGTGTGACATTGCAGCATGCGGAATCTATAGTCCCACAGCTCAATGGGAGTCAAAAGGACAGACACACACAGAAGAAAAGATGAAACAAATAATTTTGACCTATGTATTACATATGCTGTTGTACACAAAGTTAACATAAAAATAATATGGTCTCACGGGAAAATCCTCTGACAATGCATCAGGCTGAATAATCTCTTTGCCTAGGAGAAATACCTCCTTACAAAGGAGTCTGGTTGTGTAAGTCAGCTTTTGTCTGTGTATTCATCTGGTGTTTTTCTTAACTGTATCTTTAGGAAGGTGGTTTCATAGTACATTGCAATGGAATTCCGTAGGTACCTTGGAATTAGTGGAACATCAGCAAAGAGACTCTTCTACTACATATAAGAGAAGCTCTAATTCCAGAAACAGCAGTTTAGTGTTTAGGAACTCCTGGAAGATACACTAACATCTTACCAGCTGATAAAAATATACCAGCTGGAAAAAGTCCATAGGTGTCGTAGTCCTTGAACTGTCTAGATGATTCAAAACCACTTTGAATTCCTTTAGTAAGGACAATAATGCACCCTTTCTGAAAAGAAAAATCCTTTGATACAAATATTTTTATCCTTTTCCTCCTGTTATTGCATCACAGGAAGACAGAACAGAAACCAAAGGCACAGTTCTGAAATAACCACAAAGAGTTCTGGTTTTATTCCTTCCCAGCTATCAAATATTTCCTGGATTTTCTATTAGTAGTGTAGCGCACAGACTTTGTGATCAAGATCAGATGTTTTGCTTGAGAGAGAGAGAGGGGCTTGTTATTTCCTGACAGCTTGCAGAGTTACGGCCGTAGCTTGAGGGGCTGAAAGAGACACAGATTCCTTCCTGTGGCTGTCCCATGATATTGCAGGTAGCTATGTAGGGTCCTGCAGTTCATTACAGAACAAACTGCATCATGGAACTCAAAGTGTTGCGAGCCCTAAATGTTCAAAAATAACTTGTTTAGCAAATTATGTAATGCTAACAGTGTGTTGATAATAGTCTCCCACTGATGTCTAACCTGTGCCAACAATGAACAGGAATGCTAGAAACTGGTAGTTACGTGAGCTGTTCCTTTAGCTCAGATGTTGAGAGCTGAATGTTTTTTGTTGCTAGAAGTCAAGTAGGTGATTCCTGCTGAGCCTGATACAGCTACGTGTACAGCCAGCAGCTGCTCACTCTACTAGACTTAGACAAGTTTTTACATGCTGTACTCTATGCAAATATGCAATTCATGTTACAGAAATGTAGCCCCTTTGCAGCATCAGGCAAGACCCTTTCCCACATCGGGGCCGTGCTCAGGATGGGAGAGTGGGGGGCTGTAGGTGCATCAGCAGAATCTTGAGCATGACTTGTATTTGCTCTTAACCATTCATCTTTGCACTGAATCTTAAAAAGGACTTAGACTCTACAGTGCCCTGTGTTTGGGTAGTGGGCCCTTGCATTAGCATTCAGAGCCTCTGCAGGTTGTCTAGGCT
Source organism: Aramus guarauna (assembly GCA_013400195.1). NCBI lineage: Eukaryota > Metazoa > Chordata > Aves > Gruiformes > Aramidae > Aramus > Aramus guarauna. The sequence goes on from VXBL01003303.1 coordinate 640,360, forward strand.
TTCTAGGCAGTGCAAGGTTACAGCAAGGATGTGCCTGTGCCATGTATCTCAGAGAGATGTGAGCATGAGCCGAGTACTGCAGTAACATGGTATTTGGCTGATTGTCTAAAGGAATTCAACACAGCCAATATACTAAAGAATAAGTGCTCTGGAATAAGACTGGCCAGTGCACAGTTACTGAGATCCATCCAAAGTACAGGAGATGCTGAGTTTAGTCATGCTGAAACTACTCCTCAAGAACCCCCTTCCAATTGATGAACCTGGAGGTCATCTCCAGAGGGCTATGATTGTTTCACTCACTTCTTTGTAAAGCATAGCTGCCAGAAGAAAACACATTAGGAAACTATTCCTCTCCTATTCACCTCTTTACAGTATCTCAATAAGTAAATCACTCGTGCACAGGAAACAGAATCATTCTCATTTTCTGCTTTAGGATTTTAAAACCTTAATTATTCCCCACACTTTAAACACAAGGGGCTAGGATCAATGTTGAAAAAATCAACAAATACACCCCCCACCCCCACCCAAGTTTTACTTCAAAATTATTATCCAAATAAATGGGCCAGAGGGACACTACAGGTAAAGTAGTGTTTAGTGGCTCTGACAGAATTATCGATGGATCACACAGTAGTTGGATGAGAGCTCTCTCTATTGACTCTGTGTGGTAATAAGAAGCCATAGATTCAGTAGCACATCTAGCCTTTTAAATAAAAAAAAATGCATTTCTTCCAAAAACATGTTATTCTCTGTCTCCATATGTATAGGAAGCAAGTTCTATATCTGCATTTCAGATATTATTGAAGTGATTCCTGTGCATAATATTTTTAATACGCTCATATCAGCATGCATGTGCAGGCAGATAGTAAAGGATGTTTTGAAATAAGAGGCACATTACTACTGCATTGCTAGTAAAGACTTTGTCTCCTAATGTCATTTGTACAACGCTCATATTTAAGCCAGGCTTTTAGTTTTCCATTGTGATTAAGCTAGGTGGCTATTTAACTACAAAATGGCACAGTGTTAATGCTCAGCACTATTTAATAACAAAGCATGCATAGGCATGTGTATCTGTAAGTGCTGAAATACTGCATTTAATTCTTGTAATGTGCAACCCAGAGTTTGATCAGAGCTCAAATCTTGAACGCGGACTCTGACTTTGATTAGTGGCACTTACACACTGAGGCAGTGACATTTCATATTACGTGATCTACTTTTTAACTCCCTTTGGCATAAGGGTAGAATCTTTTTTCCTTGCATAAAAAACTGTAAATCAGATAAGAATTGATTATATTTGTTGGTTTAATGAAGTAAGATAGTGGATTTCTGACTAATGCATTGGAAAGTATTTATATAATAGAGAGTCCTGCCATCATAAATCACTTTGTGGTGAATGCAACAATTTTTTATTGGAGGTCACCAGAGTTAGCAGCAAAATCAATCCAAATCAAATCACACAGCTGCTGTATACATCAGAAGACTGCAAAGGAATTAATACAGTTATATATTTGCTCACCATGCATGCCTAAATTAAATATTAACAGTTTGCATGAAGATGAAGATGTCTTGCATTAGAGCCAGTTAATATGTTTTTATGGCAGGCAGTCCAGGTACCTGTTCAATAAAGACTGGCTGGAATTTACATTTAAAAAAAGCACACTGCGTCCTGTCAGCTAACAAATACATTGATAGTGTTTTTCCACTATAGAGACCAGGATCCAGTTTTGAAAATGTGATGAATTGCTCTCACAGTTAAATTACTTCTTTTGGCAAGAAAAGTTCAGTTCTGAACTTTTTTTTCATGTTGTCTGCATTAATACCCATGGAGCAAAATTGCTGCAGTGGGTGTTGTTGAAGCCATTTCTGCTTCCTCTAAAGCTCAAGTTCAGAGTCTGCTATCTCATAATTATGTTTAATGAGCAAATTCTAAAATACAAGAATATTTTCCTTCTTTTGTTTTGACAGAACCTGGCACAAGGATACATTGCTCAGAGACGTAGAATGATGGGTCTTAAACTTTTTTTTTTCAATAAAAACAGTAGCAGTTCTCTGAAAGTGAAAACTTCTATGTAGTTATGAGGCAAAAACTAAAAAAGCCTGTTTCTTCTGATATCCTTTTTTCCTTTGGGAAAAATAAATAGACATTTACTATTCAATCTGTCCAAGGAAAAGGATCATCAAGTATGCTTGCTTTTTCTTCCCTCCTTTGTTTTCTTTTAGGTGGTACCAATTGATGCAAATTCTCAAACAAGTAGCTTTCTTGGTAGATTTTAGTGCTTCTGGTTTGAAATTATTTGAAATGTATTGTGCTCCAGAAGAGATGATCCCATTAGACAAGTAACAAGATAGAAGAGCGGAAGACCTGTGTATTAGAATTAATCTAATATTTATGACTATCTGTTATGCAGATGATGCCCCTGTGTTCCTAGATGTGCAAGAGGGAGCCAATTTATGCTGTGCGTCCTACCTACCACCATGACACAGTTTATCAGTGTTAGGGGTGAAAGCTCCATCTTGGTTGTGCTGAGTTCAACAACAAATGTGGCTGTGTTATCCGTATTGACAAACACTGCAATGAAATTAAGATCCTGACTGTTTCCATGCCGTTTTTCATAAACTTGTTGAAAAATAAGGGAAAGGGATATCGTTACAAAGGCTACCTACCAAAAGCAGCCTAATATATAATGCATTATTTGACTGAGAGAAACCTGAGGAAAAAGCCAATCTTATCAAGCTGCTTCATATTAAACCTTTGGTGTCTTCAGGAACGCGCAAGTGGTTTGTGGCTCTGCAGTGCAACAAACTTATAGCTTGGCATTCTTCTGCTGAAGATAAGCCAACGGCTTCCAGTATGTATATTGTCACAACTTAACTGCTGGGTCATATCTCAGTAATGCTGTGGACCTTCTAAACTATATACTTGGTTAAGAAAAAGCTCTCTGAGCAGGTATGGTTCTGAAATGCTCAGTTCAAAGCTGTAAACTAAATGACAGGAATAATTACAATGCAAATAGGTAACAGTCAGTCAGTTCCTGGCCGTAGAACTACAGGATGTATTTAACAAGTCAATGATCTAAATTTAAGAGCACAAACTCCAGTCAAATGGACTAAGTTTAAGCCTTTTTCCAGGTTCTGCAATTACATAAATGTAATTAAACAATAGAGTAGTCACTTGGGGAATTAAATAAGGCAATGACTCAGTCTGCTTTTTTCTTACTCTTATTTATGAGTTAAGCTTCAAGTCATGTACAGGGGACATTGGGAAAAAAAATCTGCTCTTTATTTACACCTGTGTAGCTCCATTTGGCCCTAAGCCTGAAATGCCATGAACAAAACAGAACCACTTTTCATTGGGCTGTGGCCCCTTGAGCACAGTAATCCAATAAAATGGGAAGAAGCAATATAAAATTAGATAAGAAAATCTTAAACCCATTCCTGAGACATGTACACTTGTATGAATTAAACAAAATCACTTTCATGTGTGCTAGACCCTTCCCTATATTTCATATCACAGGAGATACATGTCGCCATCTATTAATACTGTAAATAATTTGAGTCAAAATAGATCAACCTAATTTTCAAATTTCGGAGGTACCTAGTAATAATGTAAATGAACTCTTCCTTTCAGAAGCTAAAAATTTATTACATAATTATATACTGTGAGTTATAAATTTATATATTTTATATACTTTTATATATAAGTATAAATTATAAATTTATATATTATTAATTCTAGAAGGCACCTAAATAAGGTTTCAGCACCAACACATGATAAATGTGGATTTGTTTCACCTTAAACAACTACAATGAATGTACCTTTTCCTCCAATTATTGTTAACCCCTAAACTCCTGCTTTGTTTGCAAATTGTGATGTTCCGAATGCTGAGAGAAAACTGTACTCAGAAATATGGTGTTAAAAATACTGTAACACAGGAATAAGCAAGAGGCCGACTGGGAGCTGACTAACGGAGTGTGTCCTTGCCTGTGTGAATACTCAACATGGTGCAGGCTGAAATCCATTGTGCATCATACCGACAAAAAGTTTGTTCTTAATGCTAGAATTAACTTACGTGAAACATTCATAACTTGCAATCTTCTTTTTCAAGTTTTGCTGGAAAAGCCATGCCTGATGTCTTCTGCTATAACACATTAAATTTAATGCAACTGAACTTGATTCTGCAAAGTGGACAGGCAGTATGTCCTGTGCTAAATTTACTTCTAATAGAGAGGTTACTCAGACTCAACCAATATAACTATCATATGATGCATTATTCACAGTAGTGGATTTATTCTTAATCCCATCAGCTTTATCTCCAAAGAAATGGGATGGTCCTTTTGAGGAAAACTAATCTTAAAGACGGTCATAAAAACTATCATCGTAATTGCCGTGAAAAGAATTGATTGAAAGTTTGGTAAATCTTTCCTTCAAAATCGGGTCTAATTTTTCTCACCTTCACATAGCACAGTTCTCTCAGGTTCATTTTGGCCTATATAATCCTGTTTAGTCTTTCTATTACCAATTTTCAAGATGGAACTTATGGAAACGGGTAATAATTTTGCTTTTCCTCCATGTGCAAAGCACTGCAAAACACAGAGTACAAAACATGCCAAGTTTTGCAGGGTGCAAAACACTATTAAGCCCCACAATCTTTTTCTATTAAAGCTATGAGACTTTCTGCTGCGAGAAGATTTTTTGTTTTTCCGGGAGTGGATTATCAATTCTTTTGCAATCAGTCACCACTTACCACACTTTAATTAGAGATGATTGTGATTTCCAGATTATATGGGTAAGGTTACAGGTGGGAAGATTCAAAATATTGTTATTACTAATAATGTGCTGACATAACGCTCTAGGAAATATGATTTTAAATATATAGCTGGGATTTAATAAAGCTGAAACAGTTTGAAAAGTGATATTGCCAATGATATAAAATTAAGATCTCAAATACTCAGCCAGTGTCAGCATGCCCACCACAGCAGATAATTCACAGAATGCTTGAAAAAAAAATTTGTATTACGCATAGGGCAAATTTATAAATACCCTAGATAGAAGAAAAGTCACAGAAAAAATGGCCATTGTCAGAGAAGAGAAAGTAGAGAGTAACAGTGGGCTGGCATGGGGCACCTTTCTGGTAAACATGTTCCCTCAGCGAGGGATGATTCTGATCATCCTGGTTCTGATGTCAGGCCGTGACAGCCAACAAATTTTGGGGTTTTGACAAAATGGATCCTGTTCTTGAGCTTTGCTCAGTTCAGTGTCTTTGCACAAGTCCATAACGATGCTTGTGGTGTTTGGGGCGTAGGTGACCGAGCACAGTCAGGTACCCACATACGTACCATGCTCTGACAGATTCAAGACTGAAGGTAGGTGTGACCAACAAAGGCAATAGAGAAATGGCTGGTTTTCAGAACCTGCGTGTTGGCAACGGACTACGACAGAGTTTTAGCAGTGACAGAAAACTTACCTACAGAAAAAATTCAGTGTGACCGGGAAAACGATGTTTCTAGAATAAAATATTTCAGAGATAGGTATCAGTGGAAATGTTAGATTAAAAAAAAAAAAAAAAAAGTTATCCGTCCCATTAGAGAAAGTGTACTCCTTAGATAAAATCTTCATAAAACAATCAAATCTGAGCATTTTTAAAGGAACTACGGAATGAGGAAAGTCATTTCAGTCTTCTGAGGACAACAGTAAATGTAAATTCTGATCCTGCTTTTCAAAATAAGCAGCATATTAAGAGTTGGGTGTAGATAGCCAAGGCTATGTGGGATAAAAACAGGTACTGGGAAACGAGTATGGGTCATCAGGATTTGGATTCAGGTAACAGAACATGAGAGATCAGATAAAGAGTTCCCCCAAGTTAGTCATAATCCCTGTTATTATTTCTCTTTCATCATTGTTCTCCTTTTTGAACTAACTCAGCTAAATTTTTGACCTGTTAATTCTTTTAGTACACCATCGTCCTTTTTCAGTTGGTAACTTTTCTTAAAAGTGGGCCACACTTCTGTATATTTAGAAATAATCACTGCAGCTTTATCTTTTCAGGCTGAAAAGGTTTTACCTATGTTTGCACCTGCAGCTGATTCACCGCCGAGGCGAGCAGCTCCGGCGACGGCGCGAACCGGAGAAGCCTCAGGGGGAGCGGAGAGACCCGTCGGTGGCTGAGGAGACCTGGGCGGGGCCGGGAGCGACGGCGGGAGATTGAAAAGCGGTGTGGGGTAGCCGATATTAGCGCTCAGTCGCTGAGGCGAGCGGCTCCGGTACGGTACGGGGGGTCCCGAACGGTGGAAGCTTCTGGAAAGCGGCTCGCGCGGAGCGCCTGAGGAGATTTGGGCGGGGCCAGGAGCGGCGGAGATCACGCCCTTCCCCGCCCGCCTTTTTCCCCTGCGCGAGCCCCGGCAGGCAGAGGGTCTGTGGTGAGGCGCTTGGCTCGGGGCTGGTTCTGCCGCCTCGGCCGGGCAGCCATGGTGCCCACCCGGCAGAAAGCCACGGCTTCTCTGCACTCTGCCACTGACGCAGCTTCCCGGACAGATTGCCGGTGGAAACACGCTGCCATTCCGGTGCCAGGCTGCAGGCTGTGCCCCGCGCCAGGACGGGGCGGCAGCAGTGAGCGCACCTGAGGGAAGTGCGGCCTGGTGGAGGAGCTCCTCAGCCCCGTGTCAGTGCTGAGGGAGCAGGTGAGGTGTATCGGGCAGGCTGAGAGAGAAATAAGCTACTGGAACCGCACCCTACCTTCCCTGAGAGGACCGTGATAAGGAGGATTCCTTGTTCTCTCTCCACCTGAATACACTGACTTAAGGGACAGGGAGCAATGGCGACGAGTTCCTGCCTGGCACAGCAGGGCGCGTTTCCTCCCTGACTCCCTCAGCTTCCCAGGTGCCCTGGCATAATAGCTACAAAGCTCTGCAATGGAACTGAACCGTAACAAGTATGGTGGTTCATCTAGCTTGAAGGTGTCCCCAAGGTTAAGTCAGCCTATGCCCTGTGTCCAAACCACTTCCATAAAGAAAAAAGGACTGTTGTGGGACAATAGGGGTGTTGATGGACAGCCAGCTGAACATGAGCCAGCAGCGTGCCCTGATACAAGAATCGTGGCATGTATCAGGAATAGTGTGGCCAGCAAGACCAGGGCAGCTATCATCCCCTGGTGAGGCCGCACCTCAAGTGCTGTGTTCAGTTTTGGGCCCCTCACTACAAGGACACTGAGGTGCTGGAGCATGTCCAAAGAAGAGCAACAAAGTGGTGAAAAGTCTGGAGCACAAGTCTGATGAGGAGAAGCTGAGGGAACTGAGGTTGTTTAGTCTGGAGAAAAGGATGCTGAGGGGAGACCTGATGGATCTCTACAACTGCCTGAAAGGAGGCTGTAGCCAGGTGGGTGTCGATCTCTTTTCCCAAGTAACAAGAAGTAATAGGATGAGAGGAAAGGGCCTCATGTTGCACCAGGAGAGGTTAGGATTGGATATTAGGGAAAATTTCTTCACCAAAAGGGTTGCCAAGCACTGGAACAGGCTGCCCAGGGAAGTGGTGAAGTCACCATCCTTGGAGGTATTTAAAAGATGTGTAGATGTGGTGCCTAGGGACATGGTTTAGCAGTGGACTTAGCAGTCTTAGGTTAACAGTTGGACTGGCTGATCTTAAAGGTCTTTTCCAACCTAAATGATTCTATGATACTGGTAATTTTTTTTAACTTCAGAGACTGTTAATATTTCTGTGCTGCTAGTCCATTTTTGGGACAGTCATCTGAGCACCTTTCTGACTTTCCCTCTTTTTCCCACTTTAAAACATGTCTCTGGGTTTTTACCACACATGAAAATGGCAAGCCGATTACAAAAACTGTTACGTGACTTTGCGCTACACCCCAAGTGATCTCTTGCAGAAGGACAGAAGGTGGTAGAAGGATTATCTCTGGGATGCTTATTCTTTCCTAACAACTAGAAAATTCTTATATTTGCATTCTGTTTTGATCTCCTGAGTCAGTTCCTTTTCGTGCTGATGGATAGTTAATGAATGTGTCAGTGTGACACCATGGAGCACAGCCTCAGTTAGTATTACAGGAGTTAGACATGTTCACAGAGAGAATAATATCCCCTCGTGACACAAACATTTAGATGCAGGTCCTCAAATAGAGGATAGCATAAGAAGCATTTTAAATCAACTATGTCATTCCTGTTAATATTTTATTAGAGTATTCAGCTATTATTATGTGTTTTGTGGGAAAGAGTCATGTACCCCGAGCTGTACAGACAGACAAGCTGAGAGTTGGGCTGTCAGGTCTCTGGACAAACCCCATCGAAGATGGTGCCTGTTGTGTGCAGACCAGCTGTGAATGAAGTCAGTGCAAGCAAACCTCACACAACATCAGCATTCAGGGCTCTTGCTCCCTGCAAAACAGTCCTAAAGGACAGGCATGGAGCAGCATTTATTAATATGAAATATGTTGTAAAGATCCTACACACTTGTAGAAGATTTTGCACGTTGACTGTTCCAGATCAAGTTGTTTTGGAAGTAGAGAGCCTTCAGATATTGTTTGAAATGGAAATAATGCAGCTCTCATCACAGGGTGGTTTTGTTCTCCCCTCTCAGTAACAAGGAGGAGCAGTGGTCTGGGCAAGGGCTGCTGAGGAGCCTGACCTGCCCCAGCTGTGGGAATTCCTTACCTGCCCCAGCTGTGGGAGATCAGGCAATTAGCAGTGGTTCTTACAAAAGGGCTGGGGGAGGAGGCAGCTTTTTCAGGGAAGGTGTGATGAGAGTTGCTTAGAGGACAGATAAGGATGAACAGAATCCTTCATAATGCTGAAGGTATGTGTGTTTTACTGGCCTGGTAGATGAGTTTTGTTAATGTTCATGGGAAGAAGTGTTATGGGTTGCTATGGGGTTGCAATGATTGCTCTCTGCTGTGGGCACTGGAGCCCCTCCAGTGGGCTCCGCTGGATACAGTGGCTTTCAGAGCTCCCAGGCAGCCTGGTCTGCGTGGACAGCAAGTCAGGGTCTTGTGGGGGTGTCCGTGTTGGTACGGTCTCATCTCTCTGTGGTGCTGTCAGCTTCCTTCTGGACCAGAGCAGAATTTTGGGGTGTGTGCTGAAGCTGTGGGCTCTTCCTTTCTCATTCCAACATATCTCTTACTAGCACATAACTATATCAGAAATGTAGCTATCCATGTATGAGGTATCAAATCTATCATGAGGATGACATTAATTTGCATGTTTGAACAGTCTAGTTGGTTCTTTTCCTCCCAGTTATCGCAGGCTTCTTGCATATCTTCCAGTAATGGGGCAGCCTGCCATCTTTTTATTTCCAAAATACCTGTGGTCCCTGAAGTACTTAATCTGTATGGGTGTTGTAAATATATTTGAAAAAAACTGACTGAAAGGACTTTTTTTTTTTTTTTTAAAATATCTGCAGTATTTTGTAATATCCTGGTATATCTGCCCAAGTTGGGTTTGGCATCTTCAACTCTAATACTGGAATGCTTGGCCACTGCGAAGGCAAGAAATGCTTATGAATGCCAGCCAGGTGTTTCAGATGAACTTAAAATAAAAGCAGCCCCACACATTCACAGGCTGACCTTCCCTGCTGTAAGGGCACAGGGCTACTTCAGGAATTAGCTTATCCTGGTTTCTTTATGAGTGTCATCTCAGTTCCTGTCATGGAACTTGCACAATTATAGTGACATAGTTTCTTAGAGAGACTTTCATACTTAAATAAAACAAAAAAGTAAAAATGTTCTTGAGAAAGTATAAGGCTCGTGATGTTAAATAACTATTGACCTCTTAGACACATTGCTTTTAAGCTCTTCTTGCTACTTTAGATGATTCTGAAGCAGTCTTGATAACTTTTGCAGCTGACTTCTAAATTACTCTGTATAAAATGCATGTTTGTTTTACCAGCGTAAAACCACCAAGTTGCATCTGTCTCAAGTGAACAACATCCTATCTACTTTTTGCCTGTCTCTTCCTCTTAGGTACATATCTATCCTTAAGGCCAATATTTGTAAGTTTTTTGTGGGAGGTTCTGTGTTTTCTGTAAAATGGCATACAAATGTAAGTTTAGGAATACTTTTTTTTTTAACCTTACTTCAAGCCAATGTGATAAAAATTAGGTCAAATGCCATAACTACAAACAATGAGGAGAAAAGGAAATGAAAACTAGCCTCTAAACATAGACAAAATGAGGTTTTGGTATTGGTAGTGAGGAAGACATAATAGTTTGGATGAGGGCTGTGAAAATATTTTTCTTTTCAAAAAAGTTGATGTTGCAATGTAACCATAGCAGGCTGAGTCACTGAAATACGTATGATGGGGAGGAAGGAATTAGTGCAGAAACTTAGAGCAAGCTTTTAAAGCTTTTGGTACAAGAAACTTTCTTTTACGTCAACCAATGTTATCCTGGAGCCTTGAAGTGTTTGGGCCCTGGGTTTTGTAATGTCATTTCACATCCCATAAAGGCTTACTACCTTCTTTGTAAATACATGGCGGGGAATTTTCAAGTCAGATTTGTAAATAAGTTCAAAAGATGTTGGGGAGGAGGATCCTTTAAGATCTGGGCTGCTCAGGCTCACAGCCTCTCAAATTTAACAGGTCTCACTGAGAGCAGCTTGGTTTCCCTGTGGTCAGATCCTATTGCAAATGCTGCTTTGTGTTCCATCTCAGATCTGTGCACAGCTGGGATGAGGCCTTGGGTTCAATATAGCAAAATGAATCTTTAAAACCCCCACATTTTTTCATTTAGCTTAAAAGGGAGAAATTTCTTAGAAGACTTGGAAGTCTTTTAGAAAAAGACTTAAAACTTCTAATAAAACAACAACAAAAAAAAGCTCCCAGCTTTTCTGAATTTAGGTGAATGCTTGTAGACATAAAAACTAATTTAATCTGTAGCTGGGTGACCTTCACCATACGCCATCAAACTGCAGTCCCTTGTGCATGGGTATGGAAATCTGATGATAGCTGAATAAAATTAGCTATATTTCAGTGTGGATGAAATAAAGTCTTCTAGGGTGGGGGAGAAAAGGAAAGAAGGTGAAAAGAAAAATATAATCTTTCTTGAAAATGAGTGTTCTAGCTGGAACTTCCTGCTGAAATACTGGCCTGAGGCACTTGTGGAGCACGGACTATTAGGCTCCAACCAATTTAGCTTTTGCAAGACTATCATCAACAGCAAGTGCTGAGAAGCTCAGTCAGTATTAACCATAGATGTGCTCCAGCTAAAACACTTGTGCTTTCATTATTGTGCACAGTGATGAGAAATGAAACATTTCTCAGAGAGGAAAACAGCACCCTACAAGGGGAGGGGGAAGAGGTGGAAATGGGGTGATCAAATAAAACCATTGGGTTTGGGGGGGGTTTTATCACCTATTTTACTATCTCACCTGTAAGGTTTGTTCTGATTTTGCTATTAATGTCCACAGTTACACATCAGCGTAGCATGTAGGATGAGATTAAATGAGGAACATAGGATTAACTTTATCCCTTGTACAAGACTGAGAAACTACTATTAATTCATTGTATAGTGTCTGGTTGATGACATGTATTCAAACTTAAGTGTATATCGTGGTTTTCTACACAATTTTTAGAAGAACAGCAAAGCTGCATTCTGTCTTTCTGCAGTGAATGAGTGACATTCTTTAAACACATAGCTAAAGAAACTAATTGTGGGCATTTGTTAGAAGAACCTGAACCATTTTCTATTGTTTGGAAATTACCCTACTTCGGCTTCACAAATGGTCTCTTACCAGACTTTAAGCACCTGAGTTTGAATTCAGACATGCTTGTCTATCTCATTCTAAACTTTCTAACTCATTCTTCTTTGGAGGACCTCCCTAAAATAATTAAAATAAATAAAGACTGCTATAGAAACATGCTTTTCCTAATGATAAAATAAAGCGGGTGGAGTGGGCATCCTGAAAGATTTTTTTTTCATGCTAATGTTCTGAAAGGTGAGTTTTGCTCACTGAAAACTGTCAGAATTTTTTCAGTAATCTGAAAAGCATTTCAACATTTATTTGTGCTTGACTTAGCAGAAAGAAAAAAAAAAAAGAGTATTTCATCAGCTTTGAACATGCTCTAACCTACAGAATTTTTAATAAAGTATTATTTGGGGCAAAAAAAATATTATACATAATTGTACAAAAGCTTCCGCACCTAAGGAATGTGCTGGAGTGTTCTGTCATTTCAGTGCTTCTATTGTAGCATTAGAAAAAAAAGTGAAGACAGTTTGGTTCCGTGGAT
>VXBL01003303.1:656457-740194 GCA_013400195.1 Aramus guarauna
TTTTTACTTTGTAAGACTCCAGGACCTCGCTACTTTTTCAGTTTGACAAAGATTTTGATGCTGAAAGGCAAGGTACTGAAAACAGTCATCTGTAAATTACAGAAAGCAAGCAGTGGTTTTACATACTTTCCTTTTTTATTTATTTTTTTTTTTAAAAGCAAATGCTGTAGAAAATACTGAGTTATTTTCTTGCAGAATTCTACACAATAAGTGTTTCAATTCAGGTTTCTAAAATGGGATTTTACCTTCATGTAGGCTTAGATAAGAATCCTAATTCAATTTTTTATAGAAATGTGATATTTTCAGGATAGTACCCCAAAGACCTGATAGAAGACAACTACTGCACATATATCAAACAAATAGGTCAGAATCGTGGCTTGTTAGTTTGTAGGTTGTTTTTTTTTCTATTTTCTCGTACACCTTTGGTATCTTTCAGAGTTAAAAATATGGTGTTCCCTCAGTGAGGCAAGACTCGCTGTTAGGAGGAGGCTGAACGTGAGTGATAGACCAGCCATTGTGAGCACTTGTCTATCCCTGCCAGGGAAGGTAGTGTCCTAGCTGCCTCACTGGTGGAATTATTTTCACTGTTTATGAAGCAGTGGCTAAACAAATTTCCTAGACTAGATTCATCCCCTTCCTGGAAATGTCTCTAAATTAAGAGCTTGTCTTAACTTAGAAAATGACTTCCCTTACAGGCAATAAAACTGTAAAACCTTTTTTTGCTACAGCTTCTGTTCCCCACATCTTTCTGTGCCACTTTTGGTGAATAAATACCTAGTTTTGTTCTTGAAATTAGCTTCTAGAAAAAAAAAATAAAGTTAGGAGCAGTTTAATTTGTCCAAATACTTAAAAACACTTATGACCCTAATCAGTATAAGTTTTCCTTCTTTATTTTTCATTGCTGAATTATTAAAGAGGTGTTCTTCCTTTTTCAAGGCTTTGAGTGTGTGTCCATGAATGACTGTCATCTATAGAGACCTGGCTTCAATTACAAAGGTCTCCTGCTGATGAGGTTTTTTACGTAGCAGGCAACATTTTGGAAAAAAGCCATGCCAAATAATGTTTTCTTTCTTGGACTACAAAGTGTTATTTCTCCCCTACCAAAAAAAAAACCCAAAAAAACAACCCCCAAAAAAACCCCAAACCAACCGAAAAGCCCCACAAAATCTGGCATTGCAAGCAGATGTGTGACCTTAGTGTGGGTGGATTAGCATGTAAGGGTTCAGCTGAAATCCTTGAGTAAAGGATAGGTTGATTTTTACTGAGACTTTCTCTTGTTCTGGGAGGTCTTTGCTTAATCAGATTTCACTACACAAACCACGTTGTTTGATAGGTATTGCCATCATGCGTGTGTGGGGGTTGTACTGGTTTTGGCTGGGATAGAGTTAATTTTCTTCAGTGTAGCCTGTATGGTGCTATGTTTTGGATTTGTGACCGAAAAAGTGTGATAACACACCAGTGCTTTAGCTATTGCTGAACAGTGTTTGCACAGCATCAAGATGGGGTGGACAAGAGGCTGGGAGAGGACACAGCCAGCAGACCTGACCCAAGGTGACCAAAGGAACATGCCATACAATATCATGTCATGCTCAGCGGTAAAACTGAGAGTGGGGTGGGGAGTTTGCCAGGGTTTGCTGCTGTTCAGGGACTGGCTGGGCAGTGGTTACCTGCTGGCGAGTGATGGCTTTTTGCATCGCTTGCTTTTCTTTTGTTTTGCTGTCTTTTTCCTCTTTTACTTATTACGCTGTCTTTATCTCAACCTAGGAGTTTTCTCAGTTACAGCCTCCTGATTTTCTCCCCCTTCCTGCTGGGTAGGGGGGCAGTGAGCACGCAAGCAGCTCTGTAGTGCTTAGCTGTCTGCTGTGCTTATCCCACAACAGGAGTCATGGCCAGTTCAAAAAAATTGCATGGATACTGGGAGCTAGAAATTACCTGATTTAAAGCTGTCAGTCCTTTACTTATAGTTTGCAGAATTATACGGATTGCTTCTGTGTTTTATTGCACAGCTGGCTATTGGGAGAGGACAAATATATTTCATTTTTGCTAAGTAATGTATGTACGCATGCATACAACAAGCTACTTTGTCAATGTCACATTAATTATCCAATAATATTGAACCTAATTCTTGCTGTAATCTTAGATGTGCATTTCCTTGCATCATAATAAATTATGTACTAAACCATACCTGTTACTGCAAAAATGTTTCTAGTAAAGCTCATCCCTGCCAATTAGCTTTAAAATGAATAGCAAGATATTTCCCCTGTCCTCTATTTATTACTTCAGGTATTATAAATATTCTCCTTCAGTTTGTGTGGACAGACTGTGCTGTTTAATAAGCATCATCATATGGTAGTTATGTTGCAGAAATAGCAGTCTAATAGTAGATTCAATTTTTTTCTTCCTGGCCTAGATTTCAGTCAAGAAATCGGTGATCATTGCATCCCATTTCCCTACTCCTATGCTCTGTAAAGATAAGTACTTGAATTCGTTATGATTTTTTGATCAGGATTCTCTGCAGATGACCTTACAATAACTGTTTCAGTTTTGAAAACATCTTTGTTCAAATGAATCCTTTGGATTATATTTCTTGCTTTTAAAGAAACCTGAAGAACAACAACAAAAAAAACCCAAATCCTGTGTGCTGGGTATTTGAGAACTCAGAGAAAGCCTCATGACTTGTTATTGCTCTGTTGGAGGGAACTGTGAAAATTTCCTTAATCTAGTTTTGGTCTTTGTTTTATGCTTGGTAAATAAAATATAAATAAAATAGAACAAAAAGAGACTTTTATAAAAAATGTTGAGTTTTTTCTTTTTGCAGTTGAAAACTAGCAAACCTAGTTACTGAGTGACTCTCAAAAACCTTTAGATCTGTCAAAATACTATAGTACAAACTAAGATTGACAAACCATTGCATCTGATGAACAGGAGCATGGAAAGGAAAAGCAGGTTAGAGAAACATAAAAGAAAGTTGCCGGGAAATAAAGTATTCCTCCTTTTTTTCTAGCAATATACTGCAGTGCAGAAATGGTTCCCTGTAAATTCATTCCATACGACAGTGATGTGAAATCTTACAGCTTGTATTGTAAGCTATCCTTTTTGTTCAGATGATAGAAAGCTCTGCTCTTGACAGCACCAAAAAGAAACCCAGAAGGTGATAGGACTTCACTTCTAATCGGCAATTTTGCATTTGATGCTGGTGTTAGTGATGAAAAACCCAAAGCTGTCATTAAAGATGCTGGGATGACTTTTCTGCTGGACTGACTTTCCACTTTATTCAGTAGATATAGAGGGACCATCAGGGTACAATTTTTAGTTCTCAGTCTGTCTAGCCCCACAATTGTTTAAAGCCATCCAAATAATTTCCTAGCATCGGCAGGTACGTTTCAGGAGTTCGTCAAATAACTTAATATAGCAAAGACCAGTGGGCAGTGCCTTCTGTCCCTGTGGCCTTAGATACAATATTGAGGGAGTCGAGGGACCCACAATTTCATTTTTTTTCAAGAGGGAAGATCCTCACTAAACACAGACTACTTTCTCTTCCTATTTTTGGTTTCTTGGTTGAGTGGGATACTTGCCCTGTTTATTCAGTCCTTGCTGTTTGCTCTCTTACTGAGAGTTCGTACTGATAACATAGAAACAAACACAAACCTATTGCTTTCAGATGTGTGTTACCTGAGTGTCTGAACAAATCTGGACACTTCTCCAGAAGGTAGCTTTTGCGTTACATGCAGTAAGATGTAAGTAAGCTCAGGAGCCCTGTTCAGAGCTAAAGTCAGTGTAATTCTGCTGCTATTAAAAAAAACAAACACAAAACCCAACAAACTGCACACTCCCTCTCCCCAAATTAGGCAAAGATGCTTTTAAAATACTTTATGTTCACTGCAGAATACCTCTTTTTAAAAGTATTTTCTTGTGACCTTTAGGCTTCTGCTCTCTGTACAGAAAAACCTGTTGAGAGTAACTGGCTGACCACAGTTATCCTCCTTTACAAAGAAAAACTTACTCCTTAGAATAACCTCTCTTTTTCAAGAAGTTCTTGAGTAGTGATACCAAGATGTCCTGTCTCCAACTACTCTTTCCTAGGTAAGCCCACATTAAAGGATAATGATTTGTGGTGTGTTGTGTCCAGACAGAAGTTCTGTTTGCCCAGGTGATGGAAAATGGTTAATCAGGCTAAGGCAATTTTTTCTATGCTTTCTATGGCTTTGTGATGTGAAGGTTATGGCGCACACTGCTCTACGGACCAGTTCTCTAGGGGTTGGCTACCTCTTGTGTTTGATAAACTTCCCTTGGGGAAGTCCACACAACTGAAGAATCCAGATTATTTGATCCTTTGTGTGGGCTAATATCATCTACTTTTCTTCTTCATAATGGCACTTCCACAGTGTAAGGCAGCATTTGATTAATGAGAAGACGTATTTTTTTAAGAATAGCTGAGATCCTTTATGTCCCCCAGTTATAGTACAAGGAAATCATCACAGCAGATCTGGCAGGACAGGACATGCTTCATTCATCTCTTAAGGCTTATTATCTGAACAAGCTTACAGAAACATGTCAATGAATGCCTTAAGACTATGACAGCTCATTAATCATGTAGTCCTACAATAAAAATAGACATAAAATGCATTCATTACTTCTCAAACACTTACATTTGTTGGCATTTTTTCCTTAGCTAATGTTGAATGATAGCTAATTTTCCATAAACAACATTTTGCTTTTTCTAAATAATCAGTAAAGTTTTAACAGAATAATATCTTGAGTAACAACATGTGTAAATATAGATTAATGAGTTTGAAATTCTAAGTCAAATTCTGTGCTGAAATATTTATTCCTTTAAAATGGAGCCAATTAAAGGTTATTTTCCTGCAATTTTATTACATGATATCACTTTTATTCTATATGACTTTTCCTTAGTTGTAAAGGTGACATTGTTTAGAAGATGAGAGAGAGACAATAAGGAATATATACTAGGTCAGTAGTGGTTCTTTTGAATAATCTTAAAAAATAACTAAAAAAAAATAAATCTTTCAATTGTTTCCTTCCATAGCAGTTTACCTGTAGAATCTCACTCAGGTACAGTAAACAAGTTTTATGACAGGTAGTAATGGGGGTTTGTGCCCTTAAAACACTATGCATTTATTTCTTCTTTTTAATCTACAAGCATTATAACCAAACAAAACTTGCATCTTTCCTTGAAAATGCAGACTTCTAAGGTCATAAATCAGTAGACCACACTAGTAGCCAACAGATAAAGTTTAAAAGCCCATATGTGAAGGAAAAAATATGCTGTGAACAGGTAAGCCTTCAGAAATGAACAGTTTGCTTAAATGCTTGGGAGATTTTGGTGAATCAGTGGGGGCAAAGCTTGGTGTTACTTCTACATAGATTTTATTTTTAGCTAAACTTTGAAAAATTGAAGAATAAAAAATTGTATATATTCTGTTCAGAATAAATATAGGCAAAAGTAAAATTAATACTAAATGCAAAAGGGTTTTACAAGCATTGGCTTGAAGACATTAGACAATCGTCACGGGGCGTATTAAATATAAATCCTCTGCCCAAGTCTTAGTTGTCATTCCTACTCTGCACAGACCTCATTCCAATGAAGTCTGTAATCCTTTTGCTGTGGCTTAAATAAAATGCAGGGTTAATTCTTCAGGCTTTTTACTGTCTTTACGAGATTTCTTTCAGTAGCATATTCTACGTTTATGGGCTCTGAGGTGTGAAATTTAAAGTGAAACCCTGTTTTCATGCAAATAATAGCAAATGTTCAAGAGTGCCAGGAATTTACCCTTAACATTTATCAGAACCAGTATGGAACTGGAGAACAGAAATAAACGGTGATTTAGGCATAGGTTTGGAGTAAATTATGATTCTGTTGGCACCTCACTCTATGAAAATGCTGGAGCCATCAGCGATGCTGCAGCTCGAAGTCTAGCTTAGCAATCAACTTGGCATTGCTTGCAAAGACAGCTATCGTGCAATGTGAAGAAGCAAACTATACGTTAACTACTAAAAATGAGGAAGAGTGTATGCCCTTTCATCATAATGAAATAAAGACTAAAAAACTACTGGCCAAATGCTGGAACTCATAATGACATTGATACAAAATTTCCCACTTTTTTTTTTTTTTTCTTATGTACCTAGAGAAACATTTCCCTTTGCTGCTTTTAATGATTTATCACTTCTGGTTTTGAATACAGATGTTCTGATAATATTTACTGAACTCTGAAACAGGTGATCCTGGCTCCTGCCTGATAAGAGAAGCTGTTTGTTGGTCCGCAGTACGATTACGTATGAATTTAGTGACAGAAAAACACAAGAAAATGTGAATACATTGATGTTTCCCTTTGGCTTTTTCTCCCGTATTCTTTGAAAGAATATCTTTCAGTGTCAGGACTGTGGAGGGGTCAGAAGGACCAGGGGAGCATCAACTATGAGAGCAAAGAATAAAGAAATAAGAACGAACTGAAGTGATTGAAAGACTAATTGGATTTTTTTATTTTTTTTTAAAATCATCCAACCTTGATGCTGTAAGATGAAAGGCCCAACAGAAAAATAGAAGCAAGAGTAATGGACAGAGCATAGCACCAGGAATTAGCCAAGGCGTTAGGCCACAGGGTTTCTAGGAGGGGTGTGTGTGTGTGTGTGTGTGTGTGTGTGTGTGTGTGTGTGTGTGTGTGTGTGTGTGTGTGTGTGTGTAAACGTAGCTCAGGTATTCCTGCCTAGATTGTGGTCACTTGTGTTCACCCCTGATTCCTGCTGAGAATGAAGGAGAGTTGTGCATTCCCTCTGTGAATTCCCTCTGAATTCTTGTCATGGACTCTTTGGATATCTCAAATTTACAGGACAATGTACTGTGTAAATTAAAGTTTATTTTATGAGCTTATTAAGAAATATAACAAACAAGGGTTCGATTCCCTTTGCACAGACTATAGTCTATTGCATGAATTCACTTATTCATCTCTCGGGTCATGAGATTTCACAGCTTATAACCTGTAACTCTTAACTTGTGCACCTATGAGCAAAATTAGTTGCTGAGCCAATGATGAGTGCTGCTTATCCTTCCTCTTCCATCAACATGTGGGCATTCCCTGTATCACACCAGGAAGCACGAAAGCCTTGGCAGTCCAACTGCTGTTACATCTGCTTCAAAAACTTTTTGGGTAAACTGATGTTTTTATACCTTCTGGCAAGGAAATTTGGTCTATACCATTTCCATGAGCTAGCGGATTCTGACAAAACTGCCAGACACTCAATATGCAAAGATGGTGGCTGCAGGAGGCAGCAATCTGCAGGTGACAACAGCTGCATAATGGCCTTTGAGCACTTTCTGGCCACCTGTCCTGCCTCTGTGGTGCTCTTTCTTTGACCTAACAGTGCTGCTCTGTTAGATCAGCGTACATCAGGCCTTAGCATGAGCTATGTTAAAGCTCAGGCCTTTGGCATGAGCCAAACTCCGAGCAGGATGTGAGTGAACAGTCACAATACCAATTGAAGGTAAATAGCCTCCAGTGGTTTTAGGTTTGGGTGGTGTTAAACTTGACACAATTTTACTGCGTAACTTCTACTGTTTCACAATAATAGAAGGCTGGAGATTTGATAGTAATTTTCTCTCCATTCTGAGATAGTGTCCTAAATTTTTATGATTGTATCCAGTAAATTGCGGTATATTCCTCAGAAATGGCTGTAGATACTCAGTATTTTGTAGATCTTATCAATACAATAGGAAAGCACTGGAGACTACAAGTAAGGAACATGTATGTTTTATGAGGTAGTTATGCCTATAAACTCTGGCCTATTGTAAGACACTAAGTCTGTGTTGCTACTTTCAAGCTTAGCTGAAAGTTTTCTGTACTTTGTTGATTAATGCTTAATTTTCATGGACTCTGAATTCATAGTAATTTCATTTTTGAAATAGACATCATACAAGTTGAAGGAGACTGATTTATTTCTTTTATTATTTTTTTCCCTTGTGCAAAATGCAAGGAATTCTGAAAAGCAGAGATAATCACTGTACATTTGTATGTTAATGTTACCAGGTAATCATCTTGAAAGACTGAATATGATTAACACCTTGAATCATAAACTAGAGAAAATGTACAACACTTGACAGGGAGTGAAACATCTAATACAATATGAAAACATCTGGCCAGGAAATTGTTTTTCAAACACTGAAAATTATAAGCAATTATCAAGTATTTTACCTGACTATACTCATAACTCTGTTTTAGTGACACTTTAACTGATATTATGCTTCATTTCTCAGCAGTCTGATTTTTTGGATAATCACCCTAGATCTATGATTTACACTTTTTTATCTTCCTGCTCGATGTGCATAGCAAATATTTCTATGGTGTACTTTAAGGGGGCAATCAAGGCAGGAGATGAAATAAGGCACTCTTGTGACAATTGAAGGGAAGAGCTTAATTTGGCAATTTTCATCAGTGAGGGATCTGACAGAAAATCCAGGTGGCCCTAAATCAGTTTGAGCTAAACTTCTAGGGTAGTGAGCCTGAGTGTGCCAATTTTCTTAACATAACCTAGGTGTTATTTTCAAGACCTCTTCTTGAGGTGGATGTTTGTACACGCAACTTTGGGACGTGGCAAATTGCCAGAATATAGTGGCAGATGTATTGGCTAATAATAACTTAGGATGACGCTTATCTGTGACGTAGATACCCATCTGTAAGCCCTTCATGAAAAGGAAGGGCGACTCCATCCTTCGCATACCCATTTATACTGAAATACACATTATTTTTCTATTATATATTTTCCCAGAACAGAAGGCAGAGTAACGGGGACAGAGTCAAAGGATGCTAGGAGATTTCTTCTGAGTCCAAGAATGTTTGTAGCTTATAAATCTGGATGCTGTTTCTGACTTTGGAATATGATTGTAAACCGTTCATGAGTTTTACTGTGCTAATAACCCCTTTCCTTTAGCTGGCCTCAGCCATTAAGAAGAAACTGCCTTTTTATCTCGGAAATGGAGCTTCCTGTCTCAAATCATTCCAGAACATGCCATCAAACTGGCATCCCTAGTGGTTTCTTCCTCATCTCTTAGATGAAAGTTGCAGTAAGAGAAAATGGCACTCTGTCAGCAAGAAAGTTTGGAGTAGGTCAGATCCTGACATTCTTGCACAGCTCTAGCAAAAATTAAAAATAAAAAGATGTAAATCAGGTTGATTTGTTAAGGAAAGTGAGGTGAATTTTCACTTCAGGTGGTGATAGTGCTTCCCTGCCATATGCCCCGTAAGCTATGTAAAATCAAACTTGCATTCTACAGCATAACTACTTGGAGTACTACATCAAGCAATGTTTTCTTAACTTAAAACAACATGATGGGTCATTTAATATCAAACATAATATATGAATGCAAAATATTGTTGGCTTTCATTTTAACTTCAGGTAACATGACCTCTTGGGATGGCTATACATTCCTAATCTAATATTTTCATCATGCCAGAAAACAATGTAAGTTCTGTTTTGAAATTGTTTCTTTCTACATTGATTAATTTTTTTTTTCTTTAATGTTTGGAGGTTGAAGAAATGTTCTTGGGTGTGTGTTTTTCTGGGGTTTTTTTTGTTTGTTTGTTTTTTCCCAATGATAATTTTCTTGTTGCATGAGCTGGAAAAGTAAAAGGCAAATTTTCAAGCAATTCAGTGTTTTCACTCTGAAGTATGCTGGAAAATCAAAGTCTCAAAATATTTCAGGAAAGGCTGAAATAATAAAATGAACTTTTGGAAAACATTCTTTTTCATTGCAATTGAATAATTCATATCAATGCATACAATAGGATTAAAGATAAATGGAACAAGGGAATTTGAAATGAGAAAAAGGAAAACTTGAGAGAGTAAAAAGAATCAGAGTTGTGCATCTTGATTTTTATTTTTTTTTTGTAATTATTTGCAATCAGCATATTCTGCAATCTTTCAGGTACTAATGTAACAGTATTTTCTGTAGATGACCTGCTGGAAATGTTTCTTTAACAACTCTGTGAAATACTTGAAATACATAATTTCCTGCTGGAATTCTGCTGTATCATTTGACAGCTGCTTTCAGACCTTATTTGCTTTGCATGATCTGTACTTGTTCTAAAGCTTGCTTCTTTTTAACTCTTTTGGGAGTTCAAAGATCTCTAAGCCATAGATGAATGTATTTCAGGCCCTCTTGTGTCACTTTAGGTGACTATTTGGGGAAAGAAAGTATAAAGTGAGGTTTGTAATAGAGGTGGACTTCATGAGTATTGGAACTCTACAGAAGGATTTATGCAATTGTTTATGTATAGGTTGTTCCAACTTGGAGATTGTTCCATCAAGTTCCCCAGTATTTGCATATCGGAGAGGTGACCTGCTCCTGAGCATGCTGGCCCCAGAGATGTTCTCAGGGAAAGATTTATTTAGCTGCAGGAGCTGAAGTTCTATCTAGGCTTGGAGTCAGCAAGTGTTTTAGTGCTGGACAGTGGCCAACATGCTCAGTTTCTTGAAGAGGTGTGTTTTGTTGTGTAGCGTAACTTCCATGCTGTTGAAGTTCTGATACAGGCATAAAAGTTGAAGATGAGCTAGGAAGAGTTTCTGAGGGGAATGTTTTGGGCCATGCATCAAAAGAAATGAGTCCTGAATCTGGAGGGAGAAAAATATTTGTATATTTTAAAAGTTTGGTTTAAGAAATTTCTATGATCCTGTTTTGGTTTTTTTTTCTTTTTTTTTTTTTTTTTTTTTTTAAATTTTCTTATATTCATGAATTGTTAACTTTATAGAGGAAGCTTTAACCAAGCTAATTCATTAATAGTTCTGTATCCAAAGAAAAAAGTACTAATTTAATTAAAAAATTGCAAATGAGAAGGCAGGTTTTAAATTCAGGCAGTGAATGAACATTGAATGCTCTAAGGACCTGGCCTGCTTATACTTTAAGTGATGGATTTGAAGAGGGTCAAGGTAAGTGCAGGGAACTGGAAATGTGTCTTCTGAATATTCAAAACAAGCAAAAAACAGGAGGAATAAAGAAAACTTGATTGGTATTTGAAATGAAATGAAATGTTCCCCGGAAATGTTTAAGAGTATGCATCATTGTGCCTTGTTGAGTTACAAATCTACTATCTTTAGCTAAGTCTATGCCTAATGCTGAGCACAAAAATTCACCTACAATTTTTCTATCTATAACAGTTTAAAATCATTGCTTTATATTACATGTTCAAAATGTTTTAGGTATCCCATTTAATTCATACGCTCCATTTAACCTGAAAATTACATGAGTCAAAGATGACTCCTTTAATCTCTCTAAACCCACAGGCATACTTTAGGTATGTCTGATGTATGAAAAAGGTTGCAAGTAAAGCAGTGTGGACCTCTGGAGATCTGATTTTGGTTTTGTCTGCTGCTGACTAGGTGGCTCTAAAGAAGCCACATCACCCTTCTGCACCCTTGGTTTGTCTTTCAGGAGGAAAAAGATAATATCACTGACCTTTTATAAAGCATTTGAGATCTACTTGTTTATAGATTAGGTAACATTAGAGGATAGGTAATGTAAGTATTAGCTGATAAACAATTATTTAAGAGAATACTGCAAGCAGAATAAGTGGGAAAGATGTTAGTAACAACCTCATTTAACAAGAGGACCCATAAATACATGGGCTTCAGCTCTCAAGTAGTAACAGAATTTAAATGAAATTTAATGAAATCACAGTTTAGCCAGTGGTCAGTCAAAAGCACGTAGTGGTTTGAAGAGGAGGTTGAAGGTAAAAGATAGCTTTGGCCATTGGAAAAGTACATTTCATTTAAAATAGGGTTAAACACCATTACATTTATTATATGTAATGTCCTAATAATCATGGAAATATTAAAATCCCTTTTATGAGGTTTTCATTGAATGACATTGTAAAAAGTAGCTTTAAAGGCTCTTCATAGTAATTTGATCCAACTGAACATCTTGTACTCACATTGTACCTTCTCAAATTCTTTAATATGTAGATTTCAGGAGTTTTGGCATATTTATAGTGCTGAACACTCTGAAAAGATCAGTAGGTTATATGATTTCTCTTTTTTAATAAGTTACGGTAAGCAGCATCTGTATTTTTTGTATGGCACAGCCCTATTGCTCTTTTTAAACAGTGTGCTGACAAAACAATTTCAATATAATGAAACAGCTCACTGCAACTTCTCTAGAGAAAATAAAACTGAATTTGATGGCCTGGTTGTTACTGACAAGACATTTTATCATGCATGCTGTTAAAGATCTACTTAGTATACTAGGTTAGAAACAGCACAATATCTAATATTTAAGGCGCCTTATTTGTTCTGAGCACCAACTTGGCATTGCATAGTGATTATTGACGTAAGTAACAGACATCTACAGAACTCCTAAGCATTTGGTTTAATGATAATCTTTGACCATAACATTTCTACTAATTTAGCCTTTCTAGTCAGTTGCCTGCAAAGTTGGTTATATGCTGTAAAATGTTTCTAAATAAGAACATAATGGCAACCCAAATATTTGATTGGTATGGGGTATATCCAGCCAACCAAGGTATTTCTCTAGGTTAGTAGTCTGCCTGATTCAACAATAGAACTTACGAAAAACAAAAGAGCAGCAAAACAGAATCATTGTGGTTATTACCGTGTACTCTTGAAAGTCCACCTCAGTTATCCATGGTCCAGTCGTTCAGTGTGGCTAAAGTCCAGCAGAGGAACCAACTTAGTCTGTGTGGACTTGCTTATGTTAAGTATTTGCATAGGAAACACACTTAGGAAATATTGTCTGTGTGCTCAGCTAAAATATTTACCTTACTGAAACATGAATTTAGGTGGTTACTTAGATAAGAACTTTGACTTTAAAAATTATAGTAAGTCCCACCAAAATTTCCTAAAAATCACGATCTCAACCATGTGAGTTTGAAGAACTGGTTTTTAAAAACCCCAAAATGACAAAAAAACCACTCAGCACTGTCGTCCCCCATCCCCCTCCCCCCCAAAAAAAACAAACCAAAAAACCAACCCAGCCCCAAGTATTGTAAGAATTATGCTTGATCGTTCCTTCAGCTATAGAGTTTAATAGAGCCTGCTTGATACTTTGCAGGGATCAGAGTATTCTGTAATACTGTTCATTCAGTGATAAAAATGGAAGAAAATAAAAGGTGAAAAGGATGCTTCTATCTGACATGGGAACAAAATCTGCCAAGAAAATATTTACTGGTGTTCTTAGGGACAAAATTGAACTAAATGTTGTGATTTGGTTTGCTTTTTTTTAAGCTTTGACCCTGTTAAATACTAGAGGGGAATATTATTAATGTGGTAGTTTCTGCATGTGTGGTATGCCATGCCTTGTTATGATGAGAGTGTGTGGTTTTCTAGTACTTCTGTAGAGCAATGACATAAATGAGATACTTGTCTTTTATATATTTGGAAATAGACTAGAACAGAACATTCGATCGACTGCATGTTTTGCCTAACATATTTTCAGGTCTTCAAAGTTCAAACCTGAAGAAATTCAGGTTTACAGACAAGGTTTGTGCCATGGTTTCAGACTACAGGAAATGAAACAAGAAAACAGATCACCATAATCAACACTGTGGTTATCAGGATGGTTTAAGCTCTTGCAAATACATCCTTGAGAATCTTTAGTAACTTGCTGAGTGAAGAGTATTTGTGCTGTTTTGACGTCCATACAAAAACACAGTTTCTGAGGTTAACAGATAGCTTTTAAAACTCATGCAAAATATAGTCCTTCAGGTGAAACTGTCTACTGCAGTCTGCAGAATGCTTGACATTTATGGAATTTGAACAATAAGAAAAAAGATCTGATGCCATTGTGCACTGTAGCTCTGGGGAGTGTATTTTATGCAGGGGGCCTAGAAATAAGATGTCTGTGCCCTTGCTTCCTTATTTCTGTCATAGCCAGAGAGAGATATGAGGGAGACCCCTCTGTGGAAAGGAAGTACAGAACTTGGGTCCTTTCAGTTTCTCCAAATGTGATATTTTGTAGGCAGGTGTGGTGGCCTATGGAACAAGTTGTAATCACAGCTCTGGGAAATCCTTAAAGAATTGCTATGAATGCGTTCACATAATTTCCTTCATGCGAACACCCCTTAGGTATAACTCTCTTCCAGAATTGTTTTCTTTCTGAACTAACATCTTGATCTATCTATCCCACTATCCATCTTTTGGCCATTAGATCAAGCTCAAAATGACTAAAACAGGTTACGCTGCTCTTTTCTCCGAGGGACATTGTCATTTGCTTCCTTCTCTCGTGAACTGTCTGTGACTTGAGCATATATAACCTCAGTTACCAGGTTTTCGTATGTTGCTTTAACTTAGTATTTTCAGGTGCCTCTAACCATTACAGATTCTTTCTCCAAAGCATCTTTAAGATGTGCGCTCTGCCTCTATTGCTCCCTGAGCAGGCTTTAAAAACTTAATGTCCCAATTTTTGTAACAAATTCATGTAAGACTTGAAAATACTGCCAAAAGATTGTGTATTATTGGTAGCTTTGACTGGTTTTAACTTCTTTGTATTCCTCTGCAGGCTCCCAATTTTCTTTCACAACAAACATTTTAACCTCACCTTCAGAGGACCTTGCTTCCCTTTCTGCTTTTCGTGTTGTCATTTGCCCATAGGTTGAATTCTGCCTAGGTCCATTCTCTTCAAATAGACACTTCTGTATGCTCCCCCCCCAATCTTGATTCCATATAAGACGTGACAAAACTTGTAGAAACATCTGTAGGCCTCATTCTTTCAAACACCTTATCTAAGCTCCACAAATCCTGACAGCGGCTTCTGCATACGTGTCCATCGTGATGATCTGTGTGTCCCTTTATTTTCCAGTGCTGCTCCAGTTTGTCCCTACTGATCAGCTCTATCTGCTTTTACTTTCCAATAATGGCTTTTCTGAAATGAGTTTATAACCCGTGGTTTGTTTGTAAAATGTTGCTACAGTCAAAATCTGGGCAATGCTTTTTGGTGGGTAGGAGGGGGTTGAGATGAAGGAGTTTCTGTTCATCTCCTGTCAGTTGTTAGTCTTTTGTTTTAAGTGCTGACTGCTCAAAGTGAAGAAAATGTTACTCTAAAATCAGAAAATATTGCTCTAAAACTTATTCTGTACCTTTGTCCAAGACAATACAGGGGCAATTCACACAAAATTATCTGTCCAAAAAGGAATTAAGCTAACAGTTCATGATGGTTCATTCTCCATTGGCATTTGTTCAGAATTACTTCAGTAGTTTGAGAATGGAATTTCCTCTGGATAGTTGAACTGCACTTAAAATGCTTGGCTGATGTTTCAATGTTTATGACTTACGTAGAATGTTTGATTTGTTTGTACTTCACCCTGATTTTACACCATAAGAATTCAGACAAGGATGTGATGCTTCCTTTACACTTCTATCACTGATTTAAATAAAAATTGTTGTTACATGGCATTAGACAAATAGAACACACTCTGAGGGGTAAAACTACTGTGTTGCATAGATGTTTTTCTGTCTTGGTAAAATATGGATAAAAAACAAATCCTGAAGATTTAAGTGTTAAAAAATTATTTTTGTGGTCTGCTATGTTTATATGCATCATTAGCAAAATGTCTCACTGGATCGCTAAAAATTAAACATATAATCCGTAGAAGTTGATAGGCACTGATTCACTTCCAATGCTTTGAGACTGGGTCTAGATTATACTGCTTCAGTTTCATCTCTTACTACTTATTTTTCTGCTTTTTTTTTTTTTTTACAGTACTCTTCCATAGTTAGATTTTGTGTCCTTTAACAAATGTTACAGGCTCTATACAAGGACAACATTCTCTCAAATTTTTATCCCTAGTCTTCAATTCTAGCCTTAATTAATTTAGGTATTGTGGACTGTATTTCAGTGGATTAAGCAATCCTTGCATATAGAATCAGTCAAACATTTTAAGTTCTTGTGGGATAAAAATGATGGATGACATATATTGCAGTTGTACTAGAGGATTGCTGTAGGTCCCTTCCAACTGAAACACTCTATTCTTTGAAATATTCTATGTTATTGCCAAGCCTTGTGGACAGTGATGTTCAGACCGTTATGCACTAGTAAATATACAGAGGTACTGAAAAGTTGCTTGAACCAACTCTAAAGAGAAATAAACATACAAATCTTCACTGAATGAATCCTTTCAAAGTCTGTGAAAAGCGGAAATAAAACAAATGTCTGGTATATAAATCTATTTGATGTAACTGATCCCACTAGGGTGGGAATCTAGATGACTGACTTGGATGTTTTGGTACCACAGTAACAACGTTGGACCACAGCATCTCTGCCTAACGTGGGAGGCAGGTGCTCGATTTTTGTCTACTTGAGTCCCAGCGCTCTGGTTACCCACTGAGTGTTGTGGTTTTCTTTTTGCTGGAAACCGGGGTATGTGAGGAGGTGACAAATTACCCACATCTCAGCAGGAAAACAGCCCTGGCTTTGCAGTTTTGGACATAGCTACTGTTACCTATGTTGTGTGGCATGCATGGGAGGGGTAAGAAAAATAAGTTTGAGTGGTCCTTTAAAGAAGCAAGATACTTTGGAAACGTTCTACCTATCTTGCAACCACTTTGGATCATCAAACGGTTTACATTTTGTCTGTGCCATTAACATATTTTTTATGAATAATTACCTATTTGGATGTATATGTTGTTTGCCTTGCAGCACAAACTTTAATAACCCCAACCTGATCAAAATATTTTTTCAAATCCATTTTTAACAGTAGGCTCTTAAATTTCTTCTGATGTCCTGTGGTAGCAAAGATAAATTTAACTATTTCTGATACCCTGAGAAAAGACAAGCCAAAAGAGAGGTATCCTAATCTTATAAAATGTTTGAAAGTGTTAATCTGAACAAGTAACTTTGTTTTTCTACAACACCGAGGTTAAAGACAAACTAAAAGTAGAGCTTTCCAAAATGTTTTAATCACCCTTATAGTATGCTGGTGGGGTATAAGAAATGCTACTTTTTAATTTAAAATAAATTCAACTTCTGCCTAATGTGTGTGGTGGGCAATTTGCAATTATGATCTTCATGATGAGATTCCTCCATGAAATGAGAGGTGTATTATAATTTAAATAGAGTTGTAGATCTGGTTGATTTTAATTTGTGACCCAGGGGTCAGTAGTTATTGGGTGTAATAACCCTGCGGTAATGTGACTCTTCAAGGCACATTTGCATAATGAGAAATCATAACTAGTTATAGAAAGCATGATTTTTTTTTTTTCTTTTCCAATTCAAATTTGCTGCTCTATCAGTCTCCATTTTATATGCTTAAAACTCCAGTTAACACGTTGGGGTTTTTGTTATAAAAAGCTCTGAAGCTGTTAGCAGCGTGTGATTTACAGGAGTTTACGCATTTCTGTTGTTTTCAGCATGCAGCCATAGGCCATTGTTTGCTCTTTCCTGAAAATTCAGGCTCTCTTCTCAGTGGGATTGCTGGTAGTTGTGATTTTGGTGCGCTTCAGCTTTTTGCCTCCGTTCCCTATTCTTGTGACTTGGGTGACTAGTTGATGACAGTTCTATTAACAGAAATGAATTTACAAAATTTTCATACATAGTTTTAACTACCAGGAGACAGTCCAAACCTGTGAGAGATAAAGCGCTAGTTGGTCTCTTCACCTAAGCATTTAAATGTGTCTTGTGCTGAGACATCATATCTAACTTAATTTTTTCCTGTTGAATACTCATGCATCTGTTGGGAATAAGAGGAATGATAGAAATGAGAAAATGCTGTTGTCTTCAGTTTCGGCAGTAATTGTGCCCTAGCAAGGCTTTATTTGTAGTTTCTCTTTGGTTCTACTTGTGCTGGTGCCCCAGTCTGCTTTTGCTGACAGCTGGAGTTTTCTGCAGAATCAGAGGCTGGATTCAAGCTGAAGGGAGATGTATCCTGCAGAAGCCACAGTCCAGGGCCCTGTTAGAGCCCATCATGTCCCAACTCTCGTGCTTTCCCCCCAAAGGAAAGTTGCAAGTGAGAACTGTGCCTTGTGTCCTGAAAGTTTGCAGGAGTAGATCTTGCTGTTTTTGTTGGAAATGGATATCGATTGCTTCTGGAAATAGGTATGGGATAAGCGACAGAAAAACATTGCATATGCTCTAATTAAGAAACACATCGGGGGATTGTCCTAGCCAGCTTTTCAGAAATGCTGTTGACAAAGAAGATGTTGTAATAGTCCACACAGGAAGTCTCAGGGGAAAAAACAACAGCAACAACTCTTGTGAAAGAAAGGAGAAAGTACGCTTTACTTACCACCTGATCGCCTTATTGCAACAGGCAATCCAGTGAGGTCTCAGTCAGATGAGTTTAGTTTGCAACAGGGCTTTCAAACCTCTGCACTGCACCCATGAGTGTTGCATGCCACTTTGATGGAAATAGTCACAAGGTTAAATGATATTTTAAAGTAATTTCTGTGCGGTATCTATTGCTTTATTCGTAACAGATTTGAGATACAAAATCTAACGGTGTTCTCAGGCTTTGGACTGAATCTAGTGTGTACACATTGCTTTTCAGAGTGAGTATGTCTTCAAACCTGGAGAAGGAATGGCCTGACACGGCTATCCTTTAGCTTGTATCAGCTTAATAAAATAAGTAGTACCTGTTGAAAAATTAATAAGCGTGCTTAATTAGAGTCAATAGTGGAGACAGAAATGATTATCAAATGAAACTTTCAAATTACAAGATGCTTCACAGGTGACATGCAGCTCATGTCTTAAGAATGATAAAGTCAAAGTAGACAAAGGATGCATTTAGGCAGGCCTTCTACAATGCTTTTTCATGAAGCAATATTCATGGAGTCAGCATTTATAGAAGTTTTAGTCCTCACTTTACCTTAATTTATCAATGGTTGTTATCAACAAGCTTTCCTAAGGAGTTTGTAGACCAAATTCTTAAATTCTGCCTTCAGTTGCGCTCAACAGAGGTAGAAATAAAACAAAAATAACTCCCACTTGTGTATAAGAAAATATTTTCCTGCTACAGAAACAAAACAACTTTATTGAGAGTAGATTATTTAAAACAGAAAATTAAACCTAGAGGTCACATTAGCTGTTCAAGTCAGGTTTATCTTCTCTGAGAAAAAGCAATCTTAATACTGTCTCCTAGTGATTGACTCTCACTTTTTAATCCCATGGATTTTTTTTTTTTTTTAAACTCTGTAGGAATGGTATATTGGCTACATGCCACTCATCAAAACTGTATTTATTATTTATATTAATGTAGTGGGACTGTCATTGAAAAAAACCTGTACAAATGCCAAAAAAGCAGTGATTCTTCCTGTAAGTTTTATAATGCAAGAACAATTGGATGCTGTTTGTTAAGTTTCCAGCTAGAACAAGATAATACTCTAATGAGGTTTCAAAACTAATTTCTGTTTGCAGAACTTTCAGCTCAAATCGGCAGCCGCTTTCAAATCTGAATTCACATCAGCAATTCAGTTCATATGCCATTTGCATCTCAAATATTTACTTGAGGTCTTGCATGGGATTTTTACTGAGAAACTACCCTGGTAAAAATAACTAGCTCAAACACATCTCTTCACGTACTGCTTTGTGGTGAATTATGGAAGATCTGAAAGCTGGATTCACAGCACCTTCTGCTGGCATGGTTTTACTTGTTAACTTCTTGGTTACCCTAATGACAGCATCTTCTTTACAGAATGTAAATGGATGTGACACTAGTGAGACGTGCCTTTTCCAAAGAATATCTATCAAATATCTTTTGCAGCGGTTCAAAAATCTAGGCTGGAGTATTTTAACGTTGACTTTTGTCAGAAGTTAACAAGAAGTGTCTGCAAACAAATTAAACCTGAAGTAATTTAGATATACTAAGCAGGTAGAATATGGTTCTGAGCTCAATATGTTAAAGGAGATCAATGGAGCAAATTTGGAAATAATGGCTGATCATCAGTCATTTGTATGAAGTAAACTAAAACAAAAGTAGCATAGAGCGCAGTGTATTATGTTAATAAATATCTCTTTAGTCCACAAAAGATGCATTAATCTTTTTAATGTGGGATATAGATCTAATTAAAATTTCTTGCTGGGTGAGGAGTACCCTGTACACCACAGTTTGGGATTAGAAATAGAGGTTGGGCATGTGACAGCTACTTCAGCCTGCTCTGGTCATATCCAGTGTGTGGGTCCCTGCAAGGGATGCACCGTGTCTCCCACCTCCTCTGCCAGACTGCCTGAGGACACTGGGCTATGGTGGAAGGGACGCGAGCATTTGGTGTTGCCCACTGCAGTGGGGGTAATGAGCAGTGTGTGCCCTCATGTGAGGACTGGGAGCATTTCCCAGTCCCCGGGCATAACTTACCTCTTGTTGTCCAGCACAGAAAAGTGCGTGCACCCTGGCACCAGCCAGTGAAGGCAGAGGGAGGTTGCTGGGGCAGAGACTAGGATGAGGAAGGGGAGGACCACTCCTGTCTGATGAAGTGGGAATGGTCCTGCATCCCATTAAATGAGTCTTTTTCCATCAGCAGCTGACAAAATCAACTTACACGTGTAACACCTTCTCCATTTGCCAACATAGTCGGACAAAACACATCCTCTTTCCTGTATTGAAGTCTGCAGGCTGTGTGTAGCAGCTCTTCCTATTCTGTGCCTGCTCTCTCTTCCAAGTTCGTGGAATATTTAGCATCGCTCCCTGCTGAGTAGCTCCAGGGGCCATCTCGGATGTTCTCCTGTACTTTGACAAAAACTTCCCCCCCGTGCCCAGTCTTATAAGGAACTAAAATGTTCTGTTTGACCCTTTTTTGACTCCAAAAGACAAAGTAGCTGTCTGCTGGAGTGGTTCTACAGTGACTTCTGCAGGCAATTGGGGTTAGTGTTGAATAGAAGAAAAAAATGAGATAAAAGTTGTCACTTTTCTTTCCTCGCTTCCCCCCCCCAAATATCTCTTAGTCCTCTGCTATCTGAATACTTGTTTTCTCCTTTCCACTGCTTTATCTTGATGAGTTTTTCTTTTCAGTTATATTGCTATTTTAAAATTATACTGCAAGGAGTTTTTCTTCTGTTGCAGTTCTTTTCCTAGGACTTCTAGTCTTCTTCCTATTTCTCATAACTGGCTACTGAAGATATGTGGGTTGTGGGGGTTTTTGTGTTGTTTTTTGTTTTTTTTTTTTTACCCCCTCTGCTGAAAATCCAAAGCATGCTCCTTGAAACACTTCTCTTTACAATATGGATCTGAGACAACATGCTAGAATTAAGATTAGTGAGGGAGGCAACAGAAGGTAGTTTGGAGACACAGAATATTGAACTAATAAGAATATTGTGATAAATGTTGCAGAGGATATTACCAAATTGTAATCAATAAAAAGAAAAATAAATAATGAGTTAAGAAAATGCATTTTAATTACCTGTTTTCTTGTTTCAGCACAAGAGTAGTAGTATTTAATGTACAACAGACTATTTTCCTGTCAGGATTAAAAAAAAAAAAAAAAACCGAAACAAAAAAACCCAAGTAAATGGAAGTGGAATTTGAACACTTCACCTGTTTTAGGTGAACATATTTTTAAGGTTCCAAATTTCAGAAGGCCAAAGCTTATGTTGTGCTGACTTCATATTTTATTTCCTTGCTTAAAACTAACACACAACAGAGGAACTTGGTTTTTCTTTGTCAAGGGTATATGGATTTGGGGCTGCTTAATTTCTCCAAATTTTCAAGCTGTCTATGAAAATGTATGTGCCAGTGTACTTGTTTGCTTGCGGGCCTCTTAAGGTGATGTTTTGAGTGATGGCTAAGTATGCATCTCCGTGCCTGTGCTGTCACTTCTTTACCTTGTCTAGGTTAGGGCGTATATTTGAATAGGAATGCCAACTTTATTGCTGTTGTTTGTATGGTCAATGAGAACTGCTGCATTGAGCTGCTTTATTTCTGTAATCTAGAAAATAAGTTTTCTTTTGTTCAGCCTTAGCCCACAGCTTTTTCTTTTTTTCTCTCTGAACTAGAATGGCTTTGTGTCCTGGATTTAAATGCTCAGCATGGCATGATATGAATTCCTACATAATGCAATGCTGCATTTCACTGGAAGGATTTCTAAAGATGCGATTCCCTGCATCTTCCTCCCAAGGCCAAACGACAACAAAACATTTAACATCTCAACATTTTAAAAATGTATAAGCGGCATACAGAATAACAATGCTTTAGTAATTTCTGACCTATCCAGCGTGATGTGTGGGTGGTAAGTGATTAGGCTATTAGTACATAGCGGCTAGGTCTGCACATTCCCCTGAGATTTCAACGTTACTGTTGTCAGGCAGCAATAAGATGATTAGTTTAGTTTTGATAACGGCAGGGCACTAAATCGGTGCCCTCTGTGTTTTTGTCGCTCGTCATTCTTTTGTCAGTTCTCCTGGGAGTTCTGAGATGATGTCACTTTGCTGTTCACAGCGTCTGACTGCTCAGGAGATGATTTTGCAGAGCTGTGACTGTCATGGTGACAATCTTCACAAACAGCCTTGGTGTCATAAGGGCAAAGATGCACAATGTTGTGGGTTTGTTGTTTTTTTTTTGTTTTTGTTTTTTTTTCTGAAGTAGCAGCAGCTCCCTGGATTTTACACCAAGTGTCTTGTTTTGCTGTGAATGTTCTTTTTTACATCTGCAAGCCTTCAGCACTTGCTTCTCCAGTAAGCAGGACCTAGGTCTGGTTTACACCAGCCGCAAGGATCGTGTGCCATTCCTTGTGCTGACTTGGCTGAACCCAGGCCTTGCCTTCCCATGCTGGACCTCTCTTGTGCTATGTGTAATTCTCAGTCATGTTCGTGAGGCTTAAAGCCAACTTCATTTGGTAGAGAGTTACTTACACTTCATGTAATTCATAATTCTGGTGAGGTCTTTTAGTGGCTGGTCAAGGTATTCATGTGCAAACTCATTTCTAATAAAAGCCATATTTAGTGCTCTAAACTGTAAGATTCATATGGTCACAAACTCACTTTTATCTTTTTATCTTGACAATGGAACCTTCACTTTCAGATTATTCTTTTTAGATGAGTACATTTTCATATTTCTTACTGTAGTTATCCTGTAACAGAGGTAATGAAAAATTAGTGAACATCTCATGAATATAAAAATCATCTTCAAGCAAAAATCTGTACCTTTCTTGTTAGCATCTGGTGTTCTATACTGAGAACAAAAAATTGTTTCTACACCGAAGGTGCTACAGAGTATGTATGAAACAGGCAAGGAGGCACAAGGAATCAAATACTATTGATTAGCAGGGTGGGAAACAAGCTGTGCATGCCTTCTAACTATTTTGGGGATTTGGTGGGCAGCATCACAAGAAGAATAAATTTTAAGGAGGAGTTCTAAAGAATGATGTAGTCCTGAAGAAATCTACCATGAAGTTTGATTACAGTGCAGGGCACAGCTGGAGAACAAAAGTGCCAGTTTGGAAACCAGGAGAGCAATTTGGGGGAGCTGCTGGTGGTGTAGGTCTCCCAGGTGTGCCCTCCATAGCTGCTGAAGCTTCTGTGTCTAGAAAAGGGAAGGTTTGATGGGTAGAAGTCACTGCAGCTGGAATTTCAGGTTTCAGACGCAAATACATTTCAGAATAAGAATTATGCTACATGATGTTTAACAAGACTTCAGAGGAGATCTATTAATTTTCCCCAACCTCCCACAACATACAGCATTGGCTTCTTTCTCTGTTGCTGTAAGTCAGATCAGATATTAGCCTGTGATTGAGGCTTGTAACAGAGACTTGACCTCTCTTGGGCATTCCTTTCCAGTTGCCCAACTTTGAATCTTGAAGAGAGCAGATATGCTCTTTTCAAAACTTCACCCTAGTTAAACCTCTTACACAAATATAATATACAATATATTATAAAAAAAATAAAAAAAACAGTGTGGTTTGAAGATTTCTAATTTCTTAAGGATATTAAAAAAATTGCCATAACCACGCTGTGAGAATGCTAAGAATTTGGGTATCTCACCCATGGATGAAGAACTGCAACTCAGCTTTAGTGAGGGGTTTGGGTTTTTTGTTTGTTGTTTTGTTGTTGTGTTTTTTTTTTTTAATACAGAAAATATATGAAGGGCTAGTTCAAGAGACCTAACTGCCTAATGGCTCCTCTGTCTGATCATTCATAGCTTCTTCCTTAATACTTTATTTGCACTGATCTTCCGTAGCTTTCTCTATTAGCTGATTCTTTTAGCTAGTTCTCCTTTTTCCTCTCTTTTTGTCTGAAATAGCTGTGGATGTACCTCCATCTTTCAGAGCACATACTTGAGGACTTTAATTTCCAAGAGCTTTCATAGAAGTATAGGTTACTTGAGCTGCAGGTTATACTCATAAACCCCCAGTATTTTCTCTAATATAAAAGCAAAATAATGTGTGCAAGTACACTACAGTGGAGGAGCCATCTTTTCTTATCTTCTACCCGCTTGAAGATTAGGGAAGAAATCACTAGTTTTGTGGAAACTACTATTTACACAGAGAAGTCAGCCTAGGAAGAGGAGGAGGACGGTCTTCTGACTAGAAGCATTAAATAAGGCAAAATCTGGATTTCCTGTTTCAAATCAATATGCCATTAATGAAAATAGCTGGGATTAATAAACAATATAGTTTAACAAGTGGGAAAAGAATTCTCCATCTCTGAAAACAGAAGCAGAAAGGTGACATGCAATAAATCTGTGCAGATTTGACCTTGAAGTTTATACCTGAGTGAGAACTGTGTGTAACTATTACCTGATTTCCCTCTGGACCAAAACCAAAAAGATGTATGAATGGCTTGCAGGAATTGTCGGAAGATAGAACCTTCAGAAAATGGGCACAATTATATAAAAATCTTTTCAGAGCTTTACACTGAAGGAAATGAAAAAGAAGTAATGTTGTTGCAAGACCTTGAATAATTTTATAGGGTGTTCTGGGTTACCACAGCACAGTACTGTGGAAGAGCAGAGCATTTTCCTACAAAGTTGTGCTACATGGCTTAACAACATTTCAGTCAACTGTATTGAACCAGTAGAAATAAATTGCTCCAAAAGGCTGAAATATAGATTCTTCAAAACAGCTATGCTCTACAGGGCTAGGAAATGCTTTGCCTATTCTGTTTTTCAGATTTTTAAACATTTTCGCATTCTACACTGGGGGGAGGGGAACCCCCAAAAGGTTATTAATCAAATCATTTTAAAAGAACTGAAAAGATCAAAAGCCAAATGAGTAAAAATAAGTATGCACTGTAGGACAAAAGTAGTATGGGGGCTTAAACTTGGATTTCCTGTTCTTTTTCTCCATAAACCTGATCTTAGAGGTCTAGATTTGAAGTGCTTTAGAAACCATGTTCTTACTGGTTGGGGTGTTGTTCCCAGGAAGTTGCTGAAGGTTTTCTTCTTGCAAATAATTTCATAGCTGCTTGATATTTATTGCTCTCTTGCAACAGTAGTGTGAGGTCAGAGTCCCAGCCTCTGCTGTGCAGACAGCACTTGAACTTGAGTTTTTTAAAAATCCAAATCCAGTACCTTATTCAGTAACACATCCATCCTGCTTTTATGTGTGTCTGTATTAGGTAAGTACAAAGCAGGCATAAAGACAAAATCTGAGTAGAAACTGCAGACTCTTTGGGGAACCAGATATGATGCACTCCAAAGATAAACATTCTAGAAAGTAAGCAGCAGGATTAAAAAAAAAATAAAATAAAAGTGCTAGCTAGTGCTTCCTGTTATCTCCTACAATGCAAAAAAGTAGCAAGAAACTTTCAGTTGAGACAAGGTAACGGGAAACAGAACAAGTTTCACTGTAATACTTAATTTTTAAAAGGATTGGAAAAAGATTCTGCAATCCACTGATTACTTCCAATTACAATTCCTTCCCAGTCTGCTTTACAAGCTGTAGCAGAGGCTGGATATCTCTCATTTTGATCACTGTTCAGAAATGTCTCTTCTGCCTTTAACATTGTTAGTCCTTCTAAAGCTGGTATTTTATGCTTAAAATGAACAACACAGCTCATGAAACCTGTGTGATGTGATGAGTGCTCATTGTCCAGCACAGAGACAGGGTGATGTTATTAGAAATTAAATCTTTAGGAGACCATGGCTTGAGCCTGTGAGAACTCATGGTCTGGGATTGCTCTTCAAAGGCCATTGGAAAAGAAGCTCAGTTGGGTGTTGATGTCTTGGGTGTGACAATACTCGTAGCCTTTGTTCGTGTCTTCAGAACTTATGATTTTTTTTTTTAATTGTCATTAATTATTCAGTCATTCAAGATGCTTTGACTCTATTGAAGTCCTAGCTCCAGGAGTCTTTGTCAGTGTTATTTCTGTGTTCAAATACTACTCAGTTAAATTCCTCCTTTACATTTAGGTCTTTGTACAGCCAGAAAATAGAGATTAGTCCCTCCAGAGTCCAGACTAACTGTTGATCAGAAAAATCTCACTTCAGAAAAGCTAACCTGGGTGTTAAGGTACCTCCAATAGTAGCAAAATGTATGACTTTTGAGAAATAGTTTCAACTTTGATGGCATACTTCAGATTTTATGCCAATGTCTCAAATGATTGTTTTGATGCAACTAAGGTAATATTTGTGATGAAACTCACAGAAGAGAAAATACTGGGAAGCACTTGTACAGGCTAAATGGTTAAATAAATTATGATTTTTCTTCTCCTTCAGATGTTTCTATTCTCCATCTCATTTATGTCTGTCACTTTAAAAAAAAAAAAGCAATCTGTGAATCTTTCAGGCAAAGTGTTAAGCATCCTCTCTTTCTGGTTAAATAGGGGTAGCATGAGTGGAAAAGCAAATGGAACCTCCCTTGCCTACAGTATCTGCAGAGGGAGAGAGGTGAACTGAAATTTCCTCAAAGAGGAGAAGAAACAAATGCATGCTTTGATTTTATGGATGGATGGTTTTGCCTGTGTACTGTTGTACTGGGTGCAGAGGAGAATGAGGGCTGTAGGCAGAGGCGGGGAAAAAAGTCTCCTTCACCTTTGATTTATAGTGGCTTAATAGGACACATGTCTGGAGGCCATGGGTAGGCAGAGGAGGACTGAGAAAGAAAGATAATCTTAGGTTTAAAGCATGACTGCAGAAATTAAAGTAGGTCTTAGTAAGCCTTGGGAACTTACTGAGAAACATGTGCTGAAGAATTTTAGAAAGTAGCTGGGGAGAGACTGGCTTTGAAGGTCTAATTTTTGAACCTGGGCACCTATGGTAAGAGCTGAATGGCAGTCAAATAGTTCTGCTTGTACCTCTTTTTTTCTCATTCTAATTCTGGAGAGGTCACTGCACTGACACAAAAGCATTTATATTCTTTAAAACTGAATGTAGTGTTGCAAGTATCCATTCTCAGAATATGCAAAACAGAAATGTAATAACTGAGCTCACAAGGCCAGGGTTTGTTTTTTTTTCATCTGACTTCTTTGTCCTCCTATGTGAATGTGTGCGCTTCCCTCCCAATAAGAGGCACCTTGTTTTCCAGTGTAAGAGAAGCACTTTTAAATGAGTTCTCGCATCATCCATAAGTAATGTCTGCCTAAGGACTGTACAGAGCTTAGGGAGTCCAAATTTCACGGAGGAGTTCTAAATCTGTGCAAATATTTGGTTGGGAAAGAGGCACCAAAGGTTTACTTTGATTAGTTTGGAATAATTAAAAAAAAAAAAAAAACAAAAAAAACACAAAGTGAAGAGAGCACTAAACAAATGAAGCAACTAACCAGGATGTTTCTGGAACTAGTGTTGCAATGTATGCTCTGTTACTGACTGGAGAGGATAGCATTATATTCCAGTGCAAGTCAATCTTAGACTTAGATGTATAAATTCATATTTCTTACTATATAACCCCCAAAACCCAAACAGTACAAGCAGTGTACATTTTGCTGGGATTACTACGTGTTTGTGTTAGAAATGTATATAAATACACATTTCTATTTGAAACAGTGTTGGCAAGCTGCTCTGTATTGACACTTAAAAACTTTTTTTAACCATTCTTTGTCTCAGAAACAGAATCTCTAGGTTGTGAAATAAAAGCAGAATTTATATCTATGGCAAAATCTTCACAGTTTAATTTCTGGATTAGCGTACCTCTCACTGTTAGATGCCATCTATTTGCATTTCCTCCAATTGAAGTTGCTAGCTAAATCTCTT
Organism: Aramus guarauna; assembly: GCA_013400195.1. Classification (NCBI taxonomy): domain Eukaryota; kingdom Metazoa; phylum Chordata; class Aves; order Gruiformes; family Aramidae; genus Aramus; species Aramus guarauna. The sequence goes on from VXBL01003303.1 coordinate 684,528, forward strand.
GGTTTAATATAACAGTGAGGTGGAGCCTTTTCAGACTGAGGCATGGGAATTTCTTGGGAGAACAGATGATAAGGCAGAGATGCAGACTCCTCAGTTCACAGTAGGAAAGGGAGTCATTTGAAGAGGTTGCTTTAATAATGTATATTTCAAGTGTATATTGCATTGCATACCTGGAAAAGACATATGGTTGAAGAGCCTTTAGGAACTGCTCCGGGACCCAGTACTTGAGAGATCTACTTCATTCTGTGTTTGTTCCAACTGTCTCTGAATTGTATAATGTTAGTCTCAAATGTACAGTTTTTCAGTCAAACTTTGCCATAATAACAGTGAATAAATAGCATTATATAACACAATTTAGAATATTTATAACCACTACCTGAGCTTGCTGACAGCATTCAGCCCCTGAAACAGCTTGGACTCCCTTGCATTATCAGGGGTTGCTTGGAGGTATTACATCTCTTCCTGCTCTGAAAGACGTATGCTCTGGGACTCGTCTGTTTTACCCAGCTGTGACTGTACAACGCTTGTCTGAGGGCCCTCCTTAGCATGCCTTTGAGCCTCCCACCTGGAAACAGGAGGAGCTGTTTTCTGCTCCTCCATATCCTTATACCTCACTGGAGTGCAAACGGTCTCCTCTGGGTACCACAGGTATTTGTAATAAGTAACTCACAATATTGACACTCTGAGGAACGCGCAGTATCTTAAAGCACACTGTGTTTGTCTTTGGTAGTGTTTTTGTCTTTGGTAGTGTTTTTGTCTTTAACAAATTCCATACCTTTTACCATCAATTTTGACTATTGCAAGCACGTTTGCTCTAATTTTTCTGTGAAACACAGGATCAGCAGTTTTAAGAAGTTGTGCTTCACTAGTGCTACTCTGTAATTTTAGTGTTAAATGCAAATCATATTTTTTCCATTATTTGCTTAGTGTTTTCAGACCTTGCCAGCAACCATTTAGACTGTTTGACTACTCTGTTAATACACATATCTTTTTCAGTTAAATGTGGCAAAGGTCAGTATTTCTTTCTTCTTGACTAATTTTTTTAAAAAGTCCTACTCCTACCGTACCCTGGAAGGTTTTTCTTCACTATTCATGCAGATTGTTTCTTGACAACCTGTTTTCCAACAATCAATGCAAAATATCTATTGTCCTTCTTGAAAATGTGAGCTCTAAAATGATATTGAAGTAGTTACATTTTTCTGTGACACATTCAGTATTCTGATGCATTTTGGGTCTGAGAGCTCCCCATTGCATTGATTTCAGGGCTTAAATGTTATTGTGGCTACCTTTTGCTCAACAGGACCCTCTATGAAATTCTGTTGTTGTTCACACAATATCTGAGATTGGTCAGTATGTTTAAAAAACTTCAGGAGCTCTGTTGTGTGTAGTTTATAAACTTTGAATGTTACTCTGTAGCTCCTACATCTTGCTAACAGATAATGAGCTTAGCATGGAGTCCGTTTCTCTCTGGTGGCTGTATTGCCTGTTACTTTGATCGTGACTCAGTTTGAGCTGAAATACTTTTTTTTTTTTTGTCCACAGATGTTCATTATGATGCCTGAAATAACTCTGGCAAAGTGATACAATCTATAGCACACTACCCCTCTCTTCTGTCCTTATGCTATCCTTGCCGTGGCTTCTGTCAATTGTCATAGTTCATCTAGAGATTAATTCTGCTTTTTAACTCCTTGTTGACCTCTGATTTTTCTGAAGTTAGCACCCTACCTCCATGCTTTGAATTCCCAGCTGTGCCCCTTAAGCTTTGCTCTGGGTTGGGTGCATCCTCTGCCTTGGCAGTAGCTAATGTCAGATCTCCCTGCGATCATCACCTGAGGCTTGTGTAAATTCAGATCCCATATCTGATTCAGTTTCCATTCTGATTATCCTTACCCCTTCCCCATACTGTTGTTTTATTCTCACATGTGTTACATGTTCTCTTCCTGTAATGTTCCTATTTTGTGTATTCTGATTCTTTTTTTTTTTTTTTAGTTTCTTTCATGTCTCTAGATGCCCTGTTTTTTAGATCATGTGCAGGATTTCTCAGTTTTTAGTATATAACCATTTATTTCTTTTAATTCTGGGTAGTATGAATAACTGAAGAATGTTTTTTGGGTTTTTTTTTTCTTATTGCTGGACAGACTTTTATCAAAAACAGTGCATGTGCAGTTAGAAACTCAGCTGAGCATCTTGTATTGCTGCTCATCACTGAGAAGTCAGCTGATGATGTGAACAACACTTGAAACAATTTTTAATCTGATCTTTGCATTATATTTCTTGAGCAGTAACATCTGTATCTTTCTTTTGGCTTTTGGTCATGACTCACATGACCAAGCACAGACAGACACCGGCACAAGTCTGCATAATCCTGTTGTCAGTAAGCTGGTTTGAGTGTCAGGTGGCTTCTAGGTGGGTGTAGAGAAGTGGAGGTGTTCTAGATTTCTTTATATCCCATTGAGTTCTTGGTACTAAGGGCAAACTCTTACTGAAGTTAGTAGGACCTTGGTTCAGGTAAAAGCCCAACTTAATGGGCAAGATAAAGAACAGAAGGAAAAAAATACCATAATACAGGTATTTCTTGGTCCTTCATGTCATTTTTTGACAAGGAGCACTTAACTATGTAACATTTATTTTACTTGTCTGTACTGGGTAATAAACAGCAATATATGGAAGTAATATCACTGTAACTTGAAAATATGGATTTATCTCACTGCCCCAAGTGAGATTAGCCATTGAGTAGTCTTAATGTATTTCTGATGTCTTAGTCCTGTGTTGATCACAGAGCTATTTTTTTGTTGTTTGGGGTTTTTTGTTAGTTTCTTTAAGAACCACAAATATTGCCACAATACAATTTCTGCCAATCAAATGTAAGGTATATTTTTTAAAAGGACTGGTTGGTAGCCTAGTATAAGTAAGTACTATTGCTTTTTGTCTGAAAGGAGAAAGTTGGAGACATTAAAAGTGCTTGCACTGCTACAGAAGCTGTTCACCTTAGTCTTCCTCAAAAAAAAAAAAAAAAAAAAAAAAATTCCTGAAAGACCAGGATAATCTCTGTGGATATTCTTCTCTTCTTCTAGGAAGTTACTCCTGTAAAGTTTAGGAGAAATGCCATTTTCCTTTATTTGGTGCTGTGACATGATGTTTTTATCTTCAATATGCATCACCTTCCTAATTACTGATAATACAAAATGAAGATCACTTTTTCTACCACTGTGAGCTTGACTTGAACAACAAAAGCAATAATGAGATGATCCAAATTAATGTTTTTCTTACAGTTTATTTAACTTTAAATATGCAAACTCTGTTAGCATAGTGCCTTCTGCAGTCCCTAAAGAGCCCCCCTGGGAAAGCACGGCTCCAAATGCAGACACATTTCTGCTGCCGAGCTGATCAGGAGCTTCTCCTTCATCAAGTGAGAATCAGAATAGGTCCTAAAATAAATGGACCTTCTGCCTCTATGAATTAAAGCTGAGGAAGTTACTTAAAACTTTTTTAAAATGCAATGATGGGGAAATTATGCCTCTAAAAAAGTACTTCCCCCCCCCGATATATTATTTCTTGATTAAGAGAAGAAAGCCTGAGCAATGAATCTTAAATTAGATATCTATTATGCTCCAGGCAAGGAGGCTTTCTAAGCAGAAGAAACTATTGATCCCATGTCTGGCTTTATAGCACATGAATACAGAGTGCAATCCATTATAAAGTGAAAGCAAACCCATTAGCCTCCTCAAGCATTCAATTAGACTATTACTTTATCTACCTTAATTGATGCTGCTAATAGTATCATATTTAATTGTTTCATATAGGTGGAAAACATGCTTGTTAGTGAGTTTCAGCTAATTCACAGGATGACATTTAAGCAATAGCAGCAGAGCTGTAGGTGGCTTCCTGATCGATGTGTGACATACCACCTTAGTCTTTCCCTGTGATGGTCTAAAATGGTTTGTGTTCGTTTCAAATGAATGCAGTACATGGCAGCGTACTTGCAGAGCAATGGACGTTTACTTTCAAAGGGACGGTGCTTTATCAAATAGTATCATCTTAATTCTAGTAATTATTCAACAACTGTTTGCTAATGGTGTTTCCTCATGTCCCCCCAATCTCCTCTCAAACGTTTTGATAATAAATTACTTTAGCTATGGGTCAAGTGTGGTTTTCTCCTCAGAAGATACATGTACATATGTATGTGTAATGATAAAATGTATATTTGTATGTGTGTATACAAATATATGCCTGCATTTGTGCATATGTAGCATACATATGTACACATATCTCTGTATCATGGGTAGGAGGAGATATGTGCCTTAGATCCAGAAATTCTGCATTTGCAGTAAAATATCTTCTTTCACAACTCTAACTTACCTATATATCTGCAAGGATGTATCTAACAAATTAAAACTGAGTCAAAGTAGGGTAACAAAACCCTCCTGAAAATTGATTGACCTAAAAAAAAAAAGTCAGTGAAGGTAGAAGACAAAAAAAGATGAGACATGACAGTAATTGCAAACTCTTCCAGCCTTTCTGTGTAAACATTTGGTTCGTCTCTACTAGTAGCCTGCTGTTCTTCATATCCATAAATATTTGCAGAATTTTTTTACCTGAATCCATGTGTTCTGAGATTGTGCTTAGGACCTTGCATTTTCCTTCCAGACGATTAAAGTTTCTGATATTTGCTGAAGAAATGAAGTTGTACTATAACTTCTGGATTGCTCAGAATGATGTACAATATATGCATCATTTTAGTATTTAAACCCTATATTTTCTTACTGTTTTCTTCTGCCTGGAAACTCCTTTAAAAAGTGGTAAAGATTTTGTCAGCTTCACAGATAAACACATATTCCAGTTCATCTTTCCTGAGTAGCTATTTTGTGGAAGCTTCAAACCCCAACTCAGGTCTGAGTTACTTAATAGACTCTTGCTGTTTCAGAAACTTCTTACTGATATTGGAAATAGGGTTTTATTTTTCTGACATGAAAGACTGACTGACTCCCTGGGCTTGCTTCTAACACTGAGCTGGCCGTCTTCACAGTGAGACTTGTACTGCACTTTGATTGCGAGTAGGTGGGCTTTGCCTTGTTTCATTGCAATAATGAAAATCCCATGAAGAAGATCTGTCGGCTGCTTCCTGGCTGTAGAGAGCTGCAGGATCACAGTGATCGCACCTGTATTGCTGGGTTGTGGATAGGCAAAAGGGGGACATAAAAATGTATTGTTGATCTACTTAATATACAAGGCTAAGCTTGAAATGGCTGAAGACTTGAGTAGATAGGTAGGGAAAGGCCCAGAATATTTTAAACAGTGTTTTTCTAGTGTCAGGGTGCCATTCGTCTCATGAATCTGCATGTTCTAACAACCTTTGGTTTAGTCCGTGGGAAGCTGATATGATTAGATTACGCTGTAAGTGAGAATGGTTTAATCCTCGAATGAAAGCAATGGCTGAAATTTTAAATTTTACGTACCTTTTTACAGCTTTGTAATTGATTACCTGGATAGCTGACGAGAGAAGATGTTTCTTCTAGTTATACAACTGAGTGCATCTACAATTTGGAGGACAGTCATTATTTAAAATGAAAACCATATAAAATAACTTTACACCTGTTTTTATTTAAACAAACAAACAAAAAAAACCAGTCAAAATCCAAACAACAAATACTGCCATTCTACTATTTGATAGTTGTATAGAAAGTTAAAAACAAAGAATATGAATAGGTCCTTGTTAAAATGACTCACTGCTGATGTTTAGAGAACATCAGCTATCTTTCACAAGCAATCTGTGTGAGAATGAAGTAAAAACATTTATATGTTTTTGTGAAATGGAATTCTGGAGATATCTATTACTAGTCTGAAAGGTCAAGTTTTCAATTTGAGTCTCTCTAGTCGGGAGTAACCAGGGAATGTTCACCTTGGACCTTAGATATTTTCATGTTCAAAGCTTTGTCAAAAGTGACGCATCTCTGAAATGTTCTGCTTCTGAAACAAAGCATTTCAACAAAGATGGATCTTACACTCCTTGGAGCTGTTATATTTTTCTATGTCAGTTTATCAAAATTGTATGCAAAAATTAAAGCTATTTACAATGTATTAATTATTTTATCATTTTATGGTTATTTACAATTAAGTAAATGATAACAAAGTAATAAATTAAAATTTCCTTTTTCTTTATGGGTATAATTGTTCTAACATGCACTTCAGTTAGTTTTTGTGTATGCTATTTATTTCTCCACTTAAACCAATACAATTTTTTTCTAGTAAATAAACACATGTAAATATATAACAATATGGTTGAGACGTAAGGAGCAGTTATAGGAAAATAACATGAATTAAGTTACATAATTTACATTTTAAAAATTGTCGAACCAACTTTCTTTGAAAGGTCAACATATTTTATCAAATATTACTGTCAATTTGTGCTGCTGGAAACTTGTGAACAGTCAACTGCATTTTACTGACTATAAGTTTTAAAGTAGGATTATATTACTTGACTGGAAAATAACTGAAGAACAAATTGGGAAGGAAAAGTCTCTCTATTTTCCAGCTCAATAAGATCTTTAACTGTTACATAAATTCTAAACTATACAGCATGTAATATTTGAAAAGCGCTTTTGACTTGAACACGAGATAAGTGTTTTTGTTCTTATATTGCATCAGTTTTGAAAGTCTAAAGGACATTTCAAATAATCAAATAGCAGCACTAAACCATGAGAATGTAATTATCTTTCCACAGCTATTCTTAGCTTCACTTTGAACAGTTTGATAATTGAATGTCTCCTACCAATTTTAAGTCAGATTCACAGTCTACATCACTGTGTAATGGCCTTTATAATTTCTTTCACTGAGTTATTTTGTTTAGCATCTGTTTTTTTTCTTGCTTATATTCTTTCATACCAATATAAAATATAAAGTGATCCTCCAGTGATTGATTTTATTCCATTGCATTGCGTATTTTCTTACACAGTTATAACTGCTAGGTGAACTAGCATTGCAACAATGACTTCTAATGACATAGCATTTGAATAACAGAACAGAAATTTTATGGTTGGTTAACTGGCTTCTATTGCGCCACTATAAAATCTTTGCAGAAGGAAAGTGCTGTGATCAAATGTCACAATAGCGATATAGTCTGGTTTAGATCTGAATAATTGCATGTTGATTTTTGTCAATACCATATACACTTCAAAGCAAGTTTACCAAGGTTTTAATTTTAATGGATGCTGTTAGCAGGTTGTTCTTGTCACTTCTTGCTATTATTACAGTAAGGTAATTAACAATCTGTATAGCCTTCTCTAGCAATGGTGTGAAAGTACACATCTTCAACTGGTGGGCTTATCTTCTAGGTATATTCATCAGCTACTATCTGTAAATGATTGACTCATTTTTACTGCAGTGTACTCTGTTCAGCATCACAGCAGTCAAGATAGGTACAGGAGAGTGAAGAGCAAGTGCAAATAGTCTGCCATTTCAATTTGTAAAAAAATTAAATTGACTAGGCTTATTTCCATGTTCTCGTGTTATTGACCCCAAACAGTCAGAGATGGTTACATGTTATAAACAGCATGGTTCACAAGGCAGGTCAACCAACCTTTTATGTCATAAGCTTACCTAAGGGGCATCACTTATTTTTTTTCAGGTGTCTGGGTGAAGCACTTGGTGTTTCCTGCAATGAAAGATTTGCTTCTAAGTGTGCCATTTGTAACAGGATAGTATTTTATTTATGAGATGTCTTGTAAGGTAGGAATATTGCTTGTATTTTACACACCAGTTAAAATCATATTGAGATATTGGGCTTCTCGGACAACAAAGGTACTGTATAAAGGACATAGGTGTTAATGCTTTGACCTATCGTGCTAGTAAATGGTTAACACTTAATATATGCTAGTCATAGCATTAACAGACTTGCACTGTTCATAGTGTGGCTTGTGCCTAATTTAGATGTATTGAAACATTTTTCAATTACTCGTGTTCATACCTGAAGAATATTCCACTGAAGTCAGAAGTAGCCTTGCCAATGGACTTGCCAGCTCATAGAGCCTAGACTTCATTCAGCAATGCTTGAATGCTTGTACGTCTTTGGTCATGTTATGGTTGACAGGAGAATTGTATCTAGCTCCTTGGGTCACTTCTCTTATGTATATTTTCAAGTTAGTCACTTTGGTTGAGCTCTTAGCTTTCAATTAGTGTTGCACTGTTACAGGGAATGTGTTTATGCCAGTTTGTGTGTTAGCTGAGTATTGTCTCAAATGTTTCTTGAAGTCCTCCTTTCACTTTATTAGTGTATCTCTACCTAGAAATCTTTTACTTGCATAAAATGTTTCAGTTGTGTGAAAGTAATTGATCTTGTGAACCTACAAATAGCCATCACAGATAAAATACCAAAAGCAGCAGAGTCTCACAGAAGTCTAATCCTCATTCATTCTCCTGAAGATGTGGTATTTATCTTTTTTTTTTTTTTAAAGTGTTACTGTGTGTGTACCTAAGGAGAAACTTTATTCCCAAGAGAAAAAGATGTATTCAGCCTGCCTGTGAGCTTAAATCTCTTATGCAAGGAGAGAGTGTGCTTGGAGTTTTCAGTCATATCTTGAGCATTTTCTGATGCCTTCATCAATGTTTTTGCAACTTTTGCCCTTGTTCTCAAAGTGATACTGAGCTTAATTAGAACTTTCTTTGTATCAGGCTGGGCTCTGAAGATGTGAAGGTAATATTGTAAGTAGTGCTCCCACAGACTACATTCCAGCAGAAACTAGCACTGATGGTAATTATGTACTATCTAGTTTACACCAGCATGAAGGGCATAATATCACCTAACAAATGGAAAAATAGTTGCAAGTGTTGCAATGCTAATTTTTTGTCAATGATGCCATTTTAAAACATGCTCTGTCTTACATATCTTGTTTGCGGAGTTGTTAAAACATCTGAGACAGGATCATAAAAAAAAATCTCAGCTATATTATCAGTACCTAGGAGGGAATTGAGTGGTATTTTTTTAATTTCTAGTTTTAGTTTAGTCCAAATATTGTTCAAATACTGTGGTGTAATGGAGCCTATTTGCAATAGTTCTATTAGATTGTAAATTTAGCTCATATAGGATTAGATTAGATTGAGGGTATTTGTGATACACAGTCTCCTCACTGGTAAAATACTGTCCTGAAACTTTTTCTGGATCTGCAAACCAGGTAACTAATTGCCAAGCCACATGAGACAGTAAGAGGGTCTTGATTCAAGAAAAACCAGAGTGGTTCACTCCTTTATTCAGGTAATGGGAATGCATTTCTCCATCTTTCTTCCAGTGACAAGTGTTCTACTGACCACATCTAGCCATGGGTTACAGCCTGCAAAGCAGTACTCAAATCTAAACCCCTAGTTTCCAAAACATTTACTGAGAGGTTTTCTAGCTGTATGTTTTAATGAGATGTGCATTTAGCAGTGGGGAAGAAATTTTATTAGTAAATACCATCTTTCCTTGTTAAAGTATCAGATTTCCTTTACTCATCTTTTCTAAAAGCACTCATTTGCCCTGTCCTGCTAAATGTAGAAAGTCTGATAAAAGCATGTCCTGATGCAACATACAAGTATGACAGTTCTTGTCATCGACTGCACACCATGTGGTCCAGTCATCTTTAGAAGTAAAGAATAATTCTCTTAACATCATAATAAAGCATGAAATACTCAAGGACAGGTTGAAGTCAGGTCCTTGATTAGTTTAATCCAGAATACAACTGAGTGCCCTGTTCTTGAAAGAGAGACTGAAAAAACTTCAGTCTTCTACAAATGCATGGAAGACTTTGGCATCTGGACACTTGTTACTTCATAATTTTTGACAGATTTCTAAATGACTGTTGAGGAGGCATATTCATATAGGTACCAAATAAAATAACAGATCTCCAGTGTGTTATTTTGTTTGTTTATTTTCACATCCAAGAAAAGCAATGATGAGAAGTGTTCTGCGTTGATGTCAGATATATCGTTAGGTGGTAATGGAAGGCTTGAGCTTGGGGCTGTTGGGAGAGGGGAGACCCACCACTGCACACACCAGAGGGGAATGATGGGTGATGCAGTCAGGCTGGTGGCAGGGCTGAAGGACCAAATGGTGAGTGGTGCTGGCCTCTCTTCTTCCATAGTTAAACAGATTTTTCTTGTATAAGTGCGTCATTTTTAGTGACGGTGGCAGCACTAACTGGAGAAAGGGAAGAAAGGGTGTCAAAGTAAAAAGAGGAGAAAAGGAGAGCAGGGCTGTAAACCTCTTCTCAGTTTGTTGTAAGGAAAGATTTGAATCTGCTATACCTGTCAGCAAAGCCATAAAAAAAGATGGACCATCTTATTATAGATTATATAGCTCTCTGAGTTTTTATGATTGTACTGACAGCCAAACGCCAAATGAAGACTTTTTTTTTTCCTCTCTTCCAATGTACATGAGGTGTTTTATAGCCTAGCTCTCTTTTTCTCCCTTATGCTTTTATCTCTCCATACCTGTTATGGCTGTCCCTGCTACCCGCCCCCCCCGCTCTCCCTATTCCCCCTCTGCCTCCATGTAAATGAGTCACCAACATTTTCTGCTGAACATGCTAATACTTTGCCTTCTCTCTTTTTTCTGTGGTTTTTTTTTTTTTTTTCTTTCCCCTCTTAAAAAGCTGTCTTGAAGTAGATATATGTCGGCTGGTGAGAGGTCTGAGGCCATACTGTATTTGGTTGTGTAGCAACAGTTCTGCCTGCCACCACAGCAAGCTCAGATAATCATTACAATAATTCTCTGATTTTGTTTGGAGATATTGTTATGGGATCAGACCAGTAAATAAGACCATGAGACATACCTGCAGTCAATCATTGGGGTTCACACTTAAGTTAAAAGTTTCAGCAAAGTTTACTATTTTCATCTTATCCACAGCTATGAATCCTGTGCTTGGGAACTTCTAGAACTGATTTATATGATGTGTTGGTACACATATCCTTTCACTGGTTTTTCAGTGCAAGCTTCTGATAATAATTAATTCAGCTTTTTAAAGCACTTATTAATTAGGTACAGAATTTATAATGGTATACCTAGGGGAAGAAAAAAACTGAGTGCAGCTGAAACCTTAATTACTTATACAGGAACAAAATATGAACACTAAAGAGGACTCATTTAGGAGACTAATTTGAAACTGTAGTCTTGCTTTTTCCCACCTTGTCATTATCTTATGCCTGGAAAATAATTTTTGCCTCTTTTGGGTTTGGAATGAGGAGTAAAAATGCAAAAAGTAATTGGAACATCAAATACTTTTTTCTAAATAAAAAGTTATTAACAGTTGCTCTAATAAGACTTGGAATACTACAGCTGATCAAACTCTTCAGCAAAAGCAGTAATAAGCCCATGTGAGGGCTTACTCAATTTTTAAAATTTTAATTCATTCAATATGTTTGCTTAATAGTGAGTGCAAGTTTTCTTGTGATCCAACAATTCTGTTTTTGTCTCTGGATAGAAACTAAGGATGAGTAAAATGACTTAGTAATTTTATTTATTTATTTAAATTAAGCTCTTAAGAGTGTAAATAAAAATTCAGTTTGTTTCACTTCCAATAGGGAATAGATTTGTTTGGTTTTTAGATTTGTCAAATCATGGTATGTCATAATCAAAATCTTCAAAACAGTCTGGCAAAAAAAATGGCGTGATGAGGACAATTCATTTGCTGGAAAGACAGATAAAATGAAAGCACAAAACAAAGCTTCATAAAAATTGTTACATTTTCTTTTAAACTCTTGTGCATAGAAGTAGAGAATTGCTTTGTGAATTCCAGATACATACTCCTTTGAAAGGTCTTTTCTTAAAATTGATTTCAGTTCTTCTTGAGATAAGCATTCCTTTATGCAGAGGAGGAAGAATTATTCAAAATGCTCTGTATTAACCTAGTAGTTACCACAGAAGCAATTGGTAAAACTCTTACTGCTATTAATGTCACCACAGGTGGATTTATCATTAGGTGTTTTGAAAAGCTGCATCCTACATCTCACTGTGGTTTTGCCCTGGTGAATGGATATGGGAGTCACTGTGCTCAACATGATCTTAGCTGTAATTTCACTTCAAATGAGATCCAGTGAAATGATTTGCAGTGCTTTTCCAGTCTCCCTTCTGGCATTGGGTGGACTTGTCCAAAACCCAGTCCAGCCTTAAGTCAGGTTTGCAGGTTTACGTCCAGTATCCTGGTGGAAAAATCTCATAGAATTCAGCATGTTTCCATTGTATCTTAAAAGCTAGTAGATAAATAGAAATCACTGCTGCTTTGCCACCACTAATCATGGTGCCTCCTCTATGTATTCTTCTAATCGATGAAGTCTTGAGACTTGTCCCTGTCAGCGCTTTTGCATCCTGCTGCCTTTCTCTAAATAGACTTCCCAGCTTTAATTGACAATTTCCACGTGCACTTACAACTAGACCTTGTGGAATGTTCATTTTCACATCATTGAATGCAGTTACTTTCTTTCCACGTAGATTTTGTTGGTGACTAGGGGGTAAATCGCTTGATCCATGACAATGTCTGTCCTTTCTGGTAGGAAAAACCAAACTCTGAGTTGGAGAGGTGATTTGGGTGGCTGCCCAGGAGTATGGCACTGCATCAGTAATAGTCCTAACTGTTCCCTTGTTCTTGTTGTATGCTATCCATGCTTCAGCCTCTTAAAACGGTGTGCTGATTGCCCCATAGCGTAAGTGGCAACAGGGGATCCTCAGCTGTGATGTGATATTGGCAACTAGCCACTTAGTAATGTGTGTCCCGGAACAGAGACAGAAATTGCCAGTAATTACACCCATTGATATCTGTATCACTGATTGTGATGCATGGCAAAAAACCAGGAGCTTCAGAAATGCTGCTCAAAATTCAGGGCCAGCTGTTGAGCTCTGCTGATGACCCTTTCTGAGGGTGTTCTGCTGAAATGGACAGGAATGCTTTTCTTTTGATTAGAGAGTTATCTTTAGCTTTAAGATTTCTATCTTTTTTTTTTAAAGGTGCTAAATAGTTGAATATTAAGAATTGTGATTCTAATGGCTACGCATGAAACTGTATGACTATCCTTTTAGACTATGTATTGCATCACCTCTTCTGACACGTTCAGAAGATGTGTGCCTTGGCTAGTGTACAGGATCTGTTGTCACACAGGAGTAAGGGCCATGGGTATTCGCAAATCTAGTTACCTTTTTTTGATTACTTCAGTCCACAATTATAAAACATGATTTCCAGTCTACATCTTGTAAGTTTTTACTTTATTTAGCTGAACGTTGCTTTATGTAATAAATGTTGTTTTTTAAAAAAACAAGCAAAAAACAAATGTGAAAACCTCTATTGCAGTTAATCTCTTATGAAAGAGATATTTAGAAACTGTCTTCAGGCCTTTATCATCTACGTAATGTCTTTGATACGCCACAGTTTCCACAAAGGATGATGTTGCTATTAATCTAGTCAAAAAATCAGCTCTGGAGGGGCGCAATATGATAGAAGGAAGTAAATATAACAAATAAAACAATCTCCAAGTCATGACATATGGGAGAATCTTTGACTATAAAATTTTCTTAGTAGTATCATAAAGGAGCTCTCTTCTAGCAACATGCCTTAGGAGAGATTTATTACTTCAAGCTAATTTCTGAATATAAGCAAATATCATGGGTAATTTTCAGGACTTACCTGTAAGTGATTTAATACAAATAAATTTGAAAAATACCATAAATATTAATGTATTGGAAGCTGGGGCTTATGTGCCTGAGGTCTGAGATTCACTGAGTCACCTAAAGCAAAAGTCTTCAAACTTAGTCAACTGGAGCTGGAGAGTTGATACTTTTTAAAAAAAAAAAAAAGTACATGGGGACTAAGCACGGAATATTAGCATGTAATAAACTCAAAGAACTTGGAGACTTTTAAATAAAAATAATAAAGCTGTAGTATATAAACACAGGGCATTGAGAAATAGCAGTGAATCTGCTTTCTGCCTGCTGTGTGAGGTATCCAGATACAGATGTGTTTCAGGACATAAGGGAATATTATACTTTGATTTATGTCAACAGATAGAATTATCTTTATGGAAATCTTAATACTCATCTCTTTCAAAAATGTACATTGAGAGGTCTTTTCATTAGCATTTGTATCTTACAGATTTTAATTTTATGTGTCTTGTTTTCCTCTTAATACATCAGCAGTTGGGCTGCTGATGTCACAATTTTATAAATCTTCGCATTTTTCTCTTCTATCACTCCAACATAGAGGATGAATCTGTGACAGACTCACCAGCTGGTAGAGGTGATAAAATACTGAGTTACAATTTAATAAATGATGTTAATACATATATATATATATATCATGTTCTGACAGATAAATTGAACCCATTTGAAGTAGTGGTCTGTCAACTTTCCAAGGTGGAAAAAGCTGATATATCTATTCTTGAGCTTCTTTTCCAATGATGGTTGTCACAGTTTAAAACAAACACAGCTTGTGTTTTGGGGTGAGAAAATAAGGTGTGCTGCAACGTACGGGCTAGAAAATACCTCCGGGTTTGTTCAAGGAGATCATGGTTAAAGGCTACTGTTAAAAATTTGATTCCTTGCCAGTCAGCTCCTAAGTAGGCAGCGTTATCACACCTGCATTGCCCAAAGCCCCTCTTTAGAGCAAGGACTGTACTTCAGGTTTCAGACGTTCTCAGTTGCAGTTTTAATATGAAGCCTGGTCCCCTCTGTTTAGATTCTCTTTGATAAGGGGGCTGTCACGCAGCCTTCCTGGAAAAGTAGGTTTTTGCATGTTGTTTTGAAACAAAGAATTGACTGTTAGGAACTTGTGCCCAAATGATGAGACACTTCTAGGACCTGCATGAATTCTTGGGGAAGGACACCGAGCTCCGATTGCTGCCCTGAGCTCTGTATCAGCAACTTTCACTCCTGTCCTCCTGCACTGATCTCTCTCATATAGTAACATATCTCTTCTCTTCTTGCACTTGCACTTTTCAGTTTACAAGCTATAGACTCAGCTGCAAAGGAACAATGATCTTTCTTTTTTCTTTTTTTTTTTTTTTTAACATATCTGCCTCAATTTAGCAATGGGCTAAATTCTTGGTGTTAATGTCATAGCTCTATTCAAATCCAGAAATATATTACATTCTTTGAGATGGACATAATACACCTCTGCTCTAATGTATCAAATAAGTTTTGAGTATGTATTTGTAATTAAAGATGTTTTGCTCTGATTCCAGTTAGTGACAAACTAATGCATAAGTTGCATCTTATTTTCAGTCCATCTGTAGGATTATGTGTTGTTCAAGAGAGTTGTGTATGCAAATTAAAATTATTTGTTCACTTTAACAATGAAATGCTAATTAAAAGACAAAAATCTTATTATCACTAGCAAACAGTTTTTTGGGACCAAACTGCCTTTTGGTCACAGGAAGGACCAGGACTATTAGGAGTAACCTTATTTTTTTAAATTAAAAATTATGTATCAAGCATAAAAATAAAAATGTCTTAACTGATAGGTAGCTGCAATGCTCTCTCTGCACCTGTAATTGTTAGAATTAGTACCTGTTCTGTATCAAACTGCAAACCTTTACGTTTTACTTATAGGAGAGAGACAGATAGTTTGATATTTCTGAAGCTCCTTGTACAATAGCTACAGCAGCTACAGGTGCATGAGGTCATCTCATGCACAGCAGTCAATCATTTCATTTGCCTTTTGCTGCCTTTTTTTATCATTCTGTTTGTAGTGGAATCAGTTGCTTGCTTCTGGAACTTGAGGTTGTAGCGATTTCTTAATAATCGTGTATTAGACTGTTCCAGCTCTGATTCTGAACTCAGGGATAGGTCTCTCTTATCTTCACTTGCCTTTCTTATGAGTTCACTGTATGTGAACACTGAGCTCCTTGGGAGGTTTCACACTCTAACACTCACGTTAGCCTCACAAGTTTTAGAAACCAACTCTGGCACGACTGCCTTGATGGTGGGGTATCCTGAAAATCCAACATGAGCTTTATGGGAAGTACCTGCAAGGTCCAACACTGAAAACAAAATTGCAAATGGAGTTTGGTACCAAAGAAATAGCAGCTCATGGTTTTATTTATGTGGTTAAAATGTGTATTCAGCAGCAATGAGCATGCTGCCCTGACTGTGCTGCCCTAGCCTGAAGGGACTGCAGTCCCCCTTAGCCTTTCGCCTCTTGCTGAGAATGCTACTTAGTGCTTCTTGTGGTTGTGGCTTTTTACAGCTGGGATTCTTGCCAGCTGGAAATTTCCTGAGACCACAAATCCATTTCACTTAAGCCAGCGTGCATCCATCAAATGCTAACAATATATGCTATACGCTCTCATTTGTTCCATCCAGTTGCTGTTTGTAGAGATGTTTGGATGGAGAAGGGCATGGGTCTGAATAGGATCTACCATTCTTTATAACATAAACAATCTAAAATTAGATATATTGCACCTAATAACCTCTCCCTCAGGCAAAATGGTTTTCAGACAGGAGAGCTGAATTGTCATGACTATTTATGCATATCAGAAGTCTTCAGTAAAGGCCTAGTATGTGGTTTATTGAAACTGCTGTTAACTTAAGGGCAAGGCTCTATTTCTTATTTTTCAGGAGCTGCAAATTTCTACTCATGTGGAAGTAATTATTGATAACTTCTCATCCCTCAATTTATCTGGTCCCTGTGACTAGAGTGCTTTATGGACTTGACAAGAAAAATACAGATTTCCCACTTACAAAGTAAAGAAAATGGGGGGAGAGGCAGCCACATAAGGGGAGACAGATCATCATTTTAAATGTACTTTAAGAGGCAAATGAATATCAGATAGCGTTTCCCAAAATACCTATATGAAGCCATTTCTGATTTTCAATAAACTTCAGATTTTTCACAAAATTGAACTCTGGTCTACAGATTGCACATCTGCTAGACTCTTCACTGTCCATGCTTTTGCTTTTAGGCCCTGAATTTTGTCCATGAGAAGATATTCACAAATGTTCAAGTACAGTGTTTCTATAGAAATTATTTCTACTTAAGAAGCAATACTATTTCTCTTTTATGTACTGGATATAAAAAAAAGTTGACAAAGTGTTGTGGTGGAGAAATTGGCTTTTTAACTTACTGTGCTGGATATCTGAGACAAACAGATTCACAGCAATTCAGCCATGTATCTGCTCTTAAATTGTAAGAATCTGCTTCCTTTTATGGATGGCATGAATATATAGGTTTTGTTACTGTGAGGTTTTTGGGAGGTTAGATTTTTTGTGTTTTTTTTTTTTTATGAGCCATTTTCTGGCCATCAGCGTGCAGCTCCATAGCTCTTATGCATCACTCTGCAAAACAATGTGCCACGCAGGTAGCTGATTGTGAACTCAAGCCCTTGTCCTTGGAGTGCTGCAGCCTACTTCTGTCACTAATCAAAAGGTCTAAATATTGCACAGATATCAAAGTATCAGTCTTTGATGTACTGATCTGCAGAGGATCTGTGCAGTCAGAATTATTTGTGGGGTCCTGCCCTTCCACTTAAGAAAAGGTGGCTAAAGAGGCTAAATCCTGCTCCCTCACTCATGCAAAACTAGTCATTGACTTGACTGCTACCACCTGTTTAAACAATCGGGGGTTGCATAAACATTTTTAGGGCAATTAACAGATTTCTATCTGTGAACTGAAATCCCACCAACTAATCTGAATTTCTGATTACTGGGAACGTACGATACCCTTTCCTCAGTGGTGACCTGTGAAAACTGAGCTCTGTATCTCAGTATGGAATCTTTCCTGGGAAAGCTTTAAAGGAGAAAAGGCAAATGCAAACTCTCTTAATGCTTGTTACGTTTGGGTTTAATTCAAAGTCTTATGTTTTACTGACTGTAGCCAGGGAAGGTTACACTACAGGCCTTTTGCAAGGTGAAGCAAGATGAATATATGAGGCCTCTCAGAGTTCTGTCACGGTGTAGTTATAATAAGTGTCCGCTGAAAGACAGCGGGGCAGATTTTGAGTTCTTGATATTATTTATTATTCAAGCAAATGACATTACAATAACCAATTTAAAAATTATGGCCAGAAAAAAAATACTACTTGATAATATGTTACTACATGGAAAAATCTTTAGTTACAAACTTTCCAAGATGGGGGGAAGGAGGGAGAAAAAAAAAAAGGAACTCTGCTTTTTAGACTTGCATTATAACAGCCTTACTTTGGCCCAAGTACAGTTCACAGAATTGCTGGCTGTATCCATGATACATGTTCTGTAACATTAGTAGTATCTCATACTTTTTGCTTCAATAGCATCTTTTGGGGTTACATATTTTAAGTAAATTCCACATGCAGAGTTTTGTACATGAACAGTTCCTCAACATGTAATTGCAGAAATTTTTATGGAGTTACACACAAATCAATAGTGGCGGGGGGGTTGGTAGTAGAAAAATAATAGTAATAAAATTTATAAATGAATGAAATTTCCACTCTTTGATTTGTTTCTCTCTAATACCTTCATTTGATATATGTAAATAATGCAAGAAGACAGAGCATTTTCTGCAGGTAAGACTGAATTTTTTAAAGATCTTTCAATGTTGCACCTCTGACAACGTGTTAATGCAAATTTTCAGGAAGATGGTAGTACTTGTAAATGCAACTGACAAGTATTTTTTCCAGTTTGTTCCCACCTTTGTCATGTTCTGTATGACACAGTTCTATGTATTTTTGCAAGTTCTTACAAATGTGAATTAAGTTGCAGAAAATCCTGACGAACAAGGTGACGATATCCATGTCCCTTGTTTTTGAAACAATCTAAAAACCAAAACAAAACCTCACTTTTATTCTGACTTCTAAAAATGAGAAAAAATAGTTTTTTTCCTATTGGGGAAAAATTGCTTAAATTATTTGCAAATACTTAACCTGAGACAGAGAACAATATTGAAAAATGTGGCGGAGTGAGACATTCAAACAGTTTTAATCAACCAAATAAAGACAGTTTACAATGACAGTCAATCCCAACAAAAACTATAACTCACCTATAATAACCTGTGCTATAGAGAGCTGTCAATACCAATCTAGTTTAATAACATCCTCCCACCAAACAAGAAATGTTTCTACTGAGTATGTTAGTATAGAGCAGGTAAATGGTTTTGTGATGCTATGTGTAAATCAGTGTATTTCCATTAATAGCTTGGATTTCTTTTCAGGTCAGTGTGTCTATCTGTCTCTGGTGTATTTTCATCACTTAAAAAGGAGGATTTTAAAATTAGAATGTAATTGACATTTAAGTGATTTAAGATAATGATTTTTTTTTTCTTTGCAGTGCTATGTATTTGTACAAAGCTAAAAATTTATGTACTGGTGTGCCATGCATTATTTCAGTAACAGAAATTGTACTGTGGCATGGCTATTTGTTATTAAATTAGTTCTCAAAATGGGTTCCTTCTAAACTACATTCAATTTCTTTTATGTGATTTCTCTTATGTCTGGGCGAAATATATCCAAGGGGAAACATAATCGGTATCATTCAGTCCAAACAAGAACTCTTTTTCACAGTAAACTTTCTAAGTGGTATCTCAGTATTCTGACTTATGACAAGATACATATATTAAATAATAAATATATACACTATAGAAACACAAATTTTAGTTAAGATTTTCATTTTCCTTGTAAATATAATTTGTACTCTTTATTTGGGGTTCAAATTATGTTCCTGAGCGCACTTATAATTACTGTAGCTGACAAATCCCATTTAGGCAACTCTTCCTCCTTTTTCCTTTTTCAGAAGTTTACCTACTGTTGCAGAAAAGGGAAAATAAAAATGTATTTCCTGCAATCCTCTTGGTAATCTTCTGCCATAGGGATTATTTATTATGTAAGTGGTGAATGGAAAACTTCAGACTTTGTCAGGGTTGAAATTGCACCCAGTGTACAAAAATATGATTAGGGCTGTGTTATCAAGTGCTAGCAGGAAATAAGATTGAATTTTGCCTTTAATTTCCCAAGTGTGAATGTTACCTATTTTTATTACCATTAGTAGTAAATCCCATGTTTATTTCAAGATCTTGTGGAAGTTTGCTCTCTTAAACATTCAAATTTTTATTAACAATGTGGGGTTTGGGTGGTTTTTTTTTTTTTTTTCCCTAATAGCATAAACTCATCATCACCATGAAGGCAAGTTCTTTCAGGTGGCCTGAGTGAAAGTAATACTAAGTAGATACCCATTTTTGCTGTGTACCAGCCATATTTTTTTACTGATATTCAGTTTTAGGAATAAACATACAGCAACAGAATAAAAAAAAAAAAAAAAAAAAATAAATCATATTCCAGTGAATCAGATCAATGAGACTGATAAAGCCATGAGGTTTTTTTCCAAAGAAAAAATTATGGAAATGCTGATTGACACCAACCAAACATTCTGTTTTGTGAAAAATTAGATTATTTTTTTTTTTGAGACGTCAAAGATTTCTCTGCTATGTAACATCAACACTTTCAGTTGAGTGGATGCATTCATTATATTAACCTAGTTAATAGCCCTTTTTAGACATTTATTATGGTTAAATTGCCACTTTATACTGTTGCAAGCCTGCTGGTCTGAAGTGTAGGGGAGATGAGCTCCAGCAGAAGAGGGGCTGGCTGGAGTCAGAACTGTGAAGTCATCTGCTGCAGAATAGGGAGATTTACCTGGAAATGGTTGAGGGAACATAAAATGGCTGATCTGCTCATGTAGGTTGCAATATTTAGGCTGCTTCTCTCAGAAGCAGCTGAGACCAATTTCTAACTGTGGAAAAGGTGGAACTGGTGAGCAATCACCTTAAATGATGTAATGTGAAACTGTTCAAAAGATGTCTATTGTAGAAAAGGTGGGGTTTTTTCTTGTTTTAAAGGGAAAAGTCTTATTCAGGATATATCACTTCTGCATAGACCTGTATGCTGCTGAAAATTTTGTAAAGCAAATGATTTAGTAATAGCTGGGGTGGTGAGGTCAAAGAGTACAGAAGGAGTATAGCAACAAGGAGAATTGGGCAGGATGGGATGTCTGGGATTGCAGCCAGTGCGTTGGCTCATGTCACTAGCCCAGTTACTAAAAGTTACCGGATAACCCAAATAGCAGGAAAAATATGCAAGAAATACTGTTAATAGGAGTAGCTAACTGCAAACCTAGTTAGTGCAAATAAGGGGAGACAAATACTGTTACTGTAAGCAGCTAATGGTAAAATGAGTTAGTGAATAGTACCGGCCGATCAGCTCAGCAGCGTCCGAGGAAGCTGACAGGACACAGACCTCTGAATGCTGGAGGTGGCCTCAGGAAACTCAGACATACATTAATTCAGCAGCTGTCAGTCCAAAAGGAGCAGGGTACCTGTAAGAACGTTGGCTTGTATATTCCTGGGATGATAGCAAGGTAGCTGGCTTTTTCAGGGAGGTTTCTGTTGTCACGTGTGGAATTGTTACTGTATTTTCCACTTTTCCCGGTTTCAGAGAAGTTCTGCTCAATCAAAACCATTTTTATGATTCATTGGCTGTGAGTTGGGTCATTAGAAAATGTAATTTAGTTTCTCAGGTTTCTAAGAATGGGCTCAAGGTGGTGGTCTTTCGGTATTTTAAGTACGATCCTCTAGATGGTTAAAGCACGTAGAGATAATTTTCCTGAAACGTACACCCCTGCACGAAAGCAATGATACAGGGAGATTTGCAAGTTAAAACAAACAAGCAGTATTTCACTGAAGTTTTAACTTCAGGAGGCAGTTATTTGCTATTTTGCATAGAGAAAATAAAATCCATCAACAAGGAACTGGGTGTCCCAACTTTTGTTAAGTATTTGCCTCTTCTTGGAGTAATCGCTGGAGTATTTCCAGACAATAGTTTTAATTTGCCAAATAATCATAGGTAAGTTTTAGACAGAAGTAGGTAGGCTTTGATTCACAGGCTCAGTTGACTTTGCCCAAAAAGTTCTTTTTATAAAAAACAAAATATTAATCAAACAATACAACCCTTTATATGACTTGAAGGAGAAGCCCATATGGTGTTTCTATAATCAGCCTTTACCGGGACTTTGGATAGAGCTAAAGGACTTTCTACCAATTTATCATTACTAATAACAGCCATGCCCTTGTGTCATGCCATTGACAAATGATTTTGTTTCAGTGCTGGTATTGGCATTTTGGCAATCCTTCAAACAGGCTAAAGTACTGCCTTCATTAGTTTAATGAGAAATGCGTTTACATTTTTTCCTGAAAGAGCGTGCTATGTTTTTGGAACATTAGGTTGCTCAAGTATTTAAAAAATGTGAGCAGATGCAGTAAGGTATTTGGTCAAGCTGAAAATGCTGTAGCGTTTGGTGTGCATCCTAATGAATTTCAGATGTTGTACTAATAATTTGAAAATGTGTACTTGCTATATTTCTGCAGAAACACATTTCCAATATTTCTTTTCAAGTAAAATGACTCTTTGAATTACTTGTCAAGACTATTTTAATATGGCTAGCAATTCCTGTTATTAGAAGTAAATATTTAAACTATTCTCACATACCTTGAGTGATAACAAATGGAAAAGGTACACTTTAGACAAACAACCTTTATTTTATAGAACTGGGGCCAGCTGGGTTTTCCAGCACATATAAAGTGAATAGAGCCTTTTCAATAAAATGATGCAACTGAACTAATGGCCTTTGATAACTGGGGAACAAATCTAGTGCTTGTTGTAGTTAAGCAAGTCTTCCACTGACATCAGTGGTGATTACCGAAGGCTGAAGATAATAGGAAAAACTTAACCAGAGATAAATAGGAAGTGTCTCTCCTGGCTGTACTTTAGACTACATAAAAATCTGTGTAATAAATAAGAATAATAAAGAAAAAAAACAGAAGAAACAAGGTCTAAGCCTTTCATTACTTTATGAATCAGTAGTGTAATGAGCTTAGTGAGTGTTAGGAATTAATACAACAACCTTTTAAATCGAGTCTTTACATTGATTTTAGAAGGTTTAGAGAAACACTGCAAGTTTAGGAATAAAGATCAGTAGTTACTGTTTCCAGGACTGAGACAGTAATTTCAGAAATATAAAGCACGCTGCAGTGCTACTAAAAGAGAGAAAATCTTGTGAGTAACCTAACAGATATATCGTATTTCAGAAACAATGTGCAGTGCATCATATATCACAAAATATTTCCAAGCAGTGATGCACACCAATAAAGCAAACCAAAGAGCTTTTTGGTGGGAGTCAATTCAGCAGCCTGAAGTGTAAGTGGTAAAGTAATAAAATATGGTTTTGTGCTGCAGTACTTAAAAGTAGATTGTAATATAAACTGGGAAATACTAAAACTACACCAATAGAAACACAAAAATAGCATATATATACATATATTTGTTTTTCAATTTATAGCTCATTAAATTTGTCAGATCACTTTTCACCAAGAACTATATGAATCTCTGTTATTTTACCTAATTTCTAAGTACAGTCATTTAACAATGCAATGTTTAAAAACTTAAAATTCTATCAAAATCAGTTAAATGCTTTGTGTTTAATTTGCAAAAATTTCACATTTACTTTTGTGCCTGCCTCATGATGTTAGTATTAGTGAAAAGATAAGAGACATCATTCCTCAAGACTCTATAAATTTGAAAGGCATTTCTCAGGCATGAAGTGATAAATGATACTGGAAAGTTGTAATATCTTGGAAACTAGAACAAAATTTTATCAGAAGTACCTCCTCATCCAGTGTAGTGAAGTTGGAGTGGGGAGGGAGTCCTCATCAGCACACATAGTCACAGCTTCACAAGTGAAGAAATGTGTAGAAAACTGCTGAATCTTCAAGTGATGTTAGGAGTTGGTAGAGTGACATAGGGTCACTCTAGACCAAATAGATTTTTCATTTAAGAGAATATTATTAGAACTTATTACAGTACAAATATTGCTATGAAGTGGTCAAACTAATCTGTGAGAATTGTCAACAAAACATAAAGGTCAAAGTAATTTCCATGGAAAAGCATATCAGCATTTCTCTGTGTGAACTAGTTTACATGGTGGTCTCAAGAGGCTGTTGCATATTCTGCCAAAAACAGTCTCAAGGCGGGGAGACGACATGCTTTTGATATAGGTCCCCAACTGCTAACCTTCTCAGAAGAGCCATCGGGGCGTTCCTTACCTCTGCTACTCTGACCCTTGGCTCCAAGGACCTATTCCCTAATTTTCCTCTGAGCAATTTGGAAAGTATGAGAGAACAGGCCTTACTTTTTTGTTTTTCCCACTTCTCTTGCCCTTTGTCTATCCCCCTGAGTATATGTCAGACAGCCAGAGGCTCCTAATAGCTGCCCGACTCAGAGATTTACAAAAAGTCAGCTTGTGCTCTGCCAGCATTCGGTGTGCTGCTAAGCACGACCCATGGAAATGTGGGCATGCTGGTGACTGAACAAATAATTCTCATTTAAGGCTTTCAATTTTTGACATAGTAGAGGCTTTAATTCTAAACTTCCGATTTTCTGAATTTATTGTAAAGTTTTACACATTCAAATACCTTTTCCTAACTAGAAAATTAAATTAAAGAAGTGGAACTATTATTATGATTCTGTACAGGAGTGCTAATAATATCAAATATATAATTCTTAGGGGAAAAATTCAAATATAGTAGGTGATTAGGGTGGTATTACTGGCTGGCAAACGAAAAATGACTGTAAGCTGAGCAGCAGGATGTAAGGATATTGTGGTGAATTATAAAAACATTTGGCACATTGCTAGAGTTTCTCTCTATGGTACTGTGTTATCTCATTTGGAATACTGTAATTAAAATTGGACAAACTTTGAATTAATGTAGCTGAGACTTATCTTCCCAAATACACTCTAAAATTTTCTTCTGTCCTTATTTTGCATAAGAGAGATTGAGAAAAAAGAATTGTCATAAAGTCTTGGAATTTCAATTTTGAGGTTACTATGCTGCAAGCTGAGTTCAAAATCAGTGTTAATGCTTAGGTCTTTCACAAGCATGATGTTTATCAAATGTTTATCAAACATAGTGAGGCTGGGAGAAAGATTTTGAATTCAGTAGTTCTGACTATTTCAGAATAGATATGAAATACACATTGTGAAAGTCTAGGAGGAGAACTGTAAAGGAATTGCATGTATACTTTATACTTTCTCAGTAAAGGAAGCAAAACCATGTTTGTGATATAGTTTAATCAGTAACAGCAGCATGTTTTAAATCTTGGAAGAGGTGATAGCAAGGGATGTAAAAGAAGAAAGGTTAAATTTATATTTTACTAGTTATCTATAGTTTCTGAAACCTGAAAAATTTACAAGGGAATTTTAGATCATTGGGGGGGGGAGGGTGAGGGGAAAAAAAAAGACAACCAATAGTATTCAAAAAGATCTGGAAGGTCACCTTTGCTGTGATTATATGCAGTTTTTCCCCAGCCTGTTGGGGTGACAATGCAAGGAGCAGGTTCCCCTTGGGAAATGCGTGCTGCCATGCTCAGACCCACTGAGGGGGAGTCTGAGATGGGAGAGAAGCTGATCCAGGAGGAATTCTGGCAGAAATTGGCTGGAAAGAGCTTAGCCAGCTTGGAAACTTTCTGTTTGGTAAAAGAACAAATAGAGGAAAGCTACTTGCTAAACCTTTTCAGGCTGGTATGGAGTTAAGGTACTTTCCAATGATTATGTTTTGGTTGGTGGTCGTACTCAGAAAATACACCTTGCTTCAAAATTTAGGTAACAGCATAACACAACCACCGTTCCTCAAATGTCTTCACAGTATTAAAATCTGTGGTTCCTGCACATCAGAGCACTGTATTGTTGTATGTTGTTATGCCAGACAGATATGAGAATAAAAATACTTATAGTATCAAAAAAGTCTGTTTGAAATGTGTGGAATATGATTGTTTTAGCGATTGCTACCAAGTTTTTCCCATTTTGTATATTTTTTACCTGGCATAACTGTCATATTATCAGAATAATATAAATGGTATCTGTAAACATAATATCATCCGTACATAACTTTTTCTGCCTAACTTTTCTGTTTGTCTTTCACATAGTCACGTACAGCTATGAGAAACCTTGCAAAAATCTCTACTGTTTTTATCCTATAGAAAAGACGTGGCCTTTGATAAGATATGAGCACTTTTTTTTTTTACCAGTTTCTCATTTTCTTTGCTCGTAGTACTTATTCCCTATGAAATATACCCATCCAACTTACCAGGGCTAGTTATTTTTCATTTTTAAGTCCTAAGTGGGGAACTACAACTGTAAAAGTGTGAGAGAAATAAGGACAACTTCCTGGAAAGTGACTTGTTCTGTATATTATTGCTGCGGAAGGCTTATATGAGAAAACTCAATTTGTCCTTCCTTGAAGATGATAAAGAAATGCTATTCACATAATGAGTCTCCAAAGTAAGTAGCTGAACATCAAAACCAGCATGCCATTTCTTCGAAAGCTTCTCTTTCTATTTTATTACATTTTTTTCGTGCTATGCAAGATCTGCAAAGTGAGCCATGAAGCTGGTTCTTTCTGCAGTGCCTTCTATAGAGCTAACTTCTTTCTTTATTTATTTTTAAATGCACTGCTTAAGTAACTGCTGGCGAAGGCATGGACCCTTGGCAGCAGTTAGCAGATGATTAACTCTGCTTCCCTGACAGTTTAAAGAGTAGATGATGATTTTAGCTTCTCTAACTGTATCATGATCAAATGGAGTTTCCAAACTGTCTAGTATTAACTGACAAAAAGTTGATTTCCCCAAGGCTGCTTTGACTAAATTTATAGCATGCCTCTGACAGAGAAGACTTTATATTTAGATGTAATTTATGTTTGTGTTAGTTTCCCTTCTTCTGTTGCCTTGGGACTGACCAAACCAGTGAGTTTCTTTAACAGGGCCAGTGGAGGTTTTTCCTCATCTGCTGCTTTTCTTTTGTGTCTGTTGATCCTCTTGAGTAAGGACAAAATCTTGTGTAAACTAAGGAGGGAGGTCACACTGCTAAGTGTACCGTTTTGCTGGTACTTCCTTACTATTGGATGTTATTCAGTAGTTTCAATAGTTAGGTTATTCAGTCATATTCTTCAGAATGTGATTTCATCTGGAAAAATGTGCATCCTTCGGATCAGCCGAAGATAATTACAGGACCTCTACAAATTCATTAATGCATATGAATTGTTATTTGAATTTTTTAACACTTAGAAGCACATTAATACACTAGACAGCAAAAAAAGCAGAACAAAAGGACTTCTTGTTCAGTTCTGCCTCAAAGAATTTTGTATCAAAGTTCTCTGCCTATTCCAGCTTGCATCTTCATAGCCTACAATCAAGTTTTCCCACAGAATATTGGTTTCTTCATTCTCAATGAATAATTTTGCCTAGCAAAAGTTCTTCATGTCTTTCCTGGTTTTCATTTCAATTTTTACCATGGAATTGTTGTTATTTTATGCTGAAATTCAAACAGTGAAGCACACATCTTATTACCTGTTTCTCATAATTCTTCCTGTGGTACTTTCCTTTGTTTTGTTTTGTGTGTGTGTGCGTGTATGTGAAATACCACTATCCTGGATAACTTCGTTTAGAGTGAATGTTCATACCTTCTTTAAAGAATGTATTTCTTTGGTTATAAAGTACCATTATATGTTTAAGGTATTTTCCAGTTAAACAGGGATTACTTAAAGTGTTGAATTATGAAGTTATCACAGGTAATATATTTTCTTTTGAAGCCACCTAAATTAATGTCAGTGGTTAACTACTGGCAGCCCCCTAGTAAGGTGTCAAGTCTTTCTTAATTCCATATAAACTCATGATTTGCATCACTTCATAATCAGCTGTCTGGCTCTAAAAGAGACTGGGCTTTCACTGCAATTCTGGAAGGTTGATGGAGTTATACATGGAGTTTGAACCAGAAGAAGTTCAGATCAACTTCTGCAATGCTAATTGGAAAGCCATTCCAAAGATGTTTCATTTCATCCCTCACAATCGCTTATTGTCACTTTTTTCTCACATTCCCTTGTGCTATCCTTTCCATTTTTCTTCCTCTAAAGAATCCTCTGAGAGTCACCTCCCTTGATTTGTGAGTATGTCTCAAAGGCGTGCTCAAAATATATACAGATAAATTAGGATAATGTGTCATTTATCAGTATAGCAGTGTTCATTATGCCTTTACAGATACCTGACTTTTCTTTTTATTCAGGCTGTAAATTGTTCAAGGCAGGAAATGGTACATATGTGCCTTTATGGTGCCAAACAAAGGAGGCTTAATATTTAGTTTTGTCTCTAGTACTTTCA
The DNA here is from genome assembly GCA_013400195.1 of Aramus guarauna. Lineage (NCBI taxonomy): Eukaryota > Metazoa > Chordata > Aves > Gruiformes > Aramidae > Aramus > Aramus guarauna. Next base: position 712,707 of record VXBL01003303.1, read on the forward strand.
ACAACAGCCTAACCTTAATCTGGGTTAGAACTGGTATTATCCACTGTGCTGTGCCATAGAGCTGTTAGGTCATTGTGTCATAGAGGGGATAGAAACTTGTTTTTTCTCACATCATTAGAAAGTGTGTGCTCTAAGGCATAAGAGGGAACTGTAATCTTGGGTTTAAGGCTTGAGCAAGTATGACAGACCTCCCTGGGTGTCCTCAGTGACTATTTTTGTTGAACACCAGAGTATCTTCGTGATTTCTGCATGTTAGTCCTTTCCCTCCTGAACTCTCAGGTATCAATCCTCCACCTAATCATGAAGCTCCGAAGGGACCACATGCTGTTATCTTCGATCTTGCTGGAGACCTGGGGTTTTGTTATAGTGCTGCAGTGTCCTGATTTGTAGATTCAACATGCCTTTCAGTGTGATAAATTCTGCTATCAATTTACATTGTAACTGCTCATAACTCAAGTTATATTCTAATGCAAATGAAGATGTTTATTTACTGCTTTAGTCAACATTATTACAGATTTTTCTAGAAGAGATGAAAGAACAACCTCATTTAATCACCTTACAGAAAGATTAGACTGGAGAGGTTGTGCTGTCACTTGTAACTTGCTGACGTGTGTCTTCTGAGATGCTGTATCTTTTTGCATGCCGTGTGCCAGCAGTTGCACCCACCAGAAACAATCCCTTTCATAGCTAATCTCTTTTTAGAAGTCCTCCTGTAGGTGGAAGCAGACTTAATATTTTTCTTCCAAACTTGTTTTTCTTATTCAGGAGACTGTCTTGCTAGTTGTCTTTAAACTACCTTTTCCTCTCCCCTGGAGATGCAGATGTCTCTTGATTAGATCAGATGCCATCTCCTGACCTTGAAAAACCAATTACCTCCCCTGGTTGCCTCAGCATGAATCTGAATCTTTCAATAGGAGAGTTTCCTCTGCTGAACTTTATAGTGCTTCAGTTTGTATGTTTGTAAACATGCCTGATATGTACCACTAAATGGGGTAATTACCTGTAGTTTATTAGTAGCTTGTAAGATCAAGCACAAAAATAATAAAAAAACCCCTCTGGGTGGATAGCATGTCTGAAATGATTTGTTCCTTTATCCTAAAGATACTGGCAATAGATACAATTAAGAAATTTGAATCTCTATCCCATTATCTACCAGGTATTTCCAATTAAATAATTATTTAGCCTTTTCATCCTCACTCCAACTTAAACATCTTTAACACAGGAGGACTGTTGTGTTAATAATAGACAACACTCAGAATCTATATTAGTTTTTTTCAATCAGAATTAAGCTGAAAATATAGCTAATGCAGAACTACAAACATCTGAAAAAATAGCACTGAGGTTCTAATTGCATCATTCAGAATAAAGTTGCAACTATTTCACAACATATGATCTCACATAAAGGCCTTTTTCTATAGAGAAGACCATTACTGAGGGGCATGGAATTGATTCCTCTTTCAGCAGTTCAGTTGTGGGCAGAGTGCCCAGACGAAATGAGCTTTTAAGGCCCCACACTTAGTGTGATGCATGTCATCCATATTTTTTTTAATGCTTGATTGATTTGATTATATTTATCAAATTAACAGAAATTGATTAGTAATCCTCCATTTCAGAGAACTGCCAGAAAATAGCTACATTGTTGGGAAGGAAAAATTCTTAGTTGTCTGTCAGGAAAGTATAAATGGCTTTGTAATCACAAAGAGAGAAAGGGGGGGAAGTCTGAGCTTGTTGTTATATTCAGATAGGTTTCGACATATGCAGATAATAAACTTGCTGAACTCCTAAACTACTTTATTAGCCAAGTTTACCTAAGGACAAATTGGTCCAGCCACTGCAAGTACTCAGAACTATGTAAAAAAAATCCCCTTCATTTTACATTTTCTGAATTAAAAGTAAACAAACTAGTGGCAGGTATAGGCAGAGGGTGGAAGGTTTGAACTACACAGACTCTTGGGAATGTAACTGAGCTCTGTCATCTTTCTGAGTTTGGATAATAGTCCTTTCCTACTTACAGGTGGTGGGTAAAAGCCAGGATAAAAGCCAACCTTTTTTGTCAGGGCTGGACCAGTCTCTAAATCAAGCTGTAGAAAAAGAAGGAAGGGGGATAAATACTGTTTGACGCTTCATGTCATTCCATAACAATATGCTTGAGTTTACTTTAAATTGAATGGAATTATTCCTGTTTTTTGTCAGCTTGATCATTAATGAAGAGCATTCTGTGTTTAACAAATATTAATTTAATCTCATTGCAAACCTGAAGTGAAGTTTCATTCAGTCTTGTCTCATCTCCCACTAGAATTATGAAAAACAGAATATTTATTTCCTGAGACTGAAAACTGTCCATCCAATTTAATGAAATAAGCATTATTCGTTCTGAAATTCTGCAGTATGACATCTAAAGAATTCATTTGTAATACCTTTTGAATACTTGACTGTGAACTTGATACTAGTGGCTTATAAGATGCTTCTCCTGCTTTTAGGGTGTTTTGTTTTGTTTTCCTTGCTATAGTTGCTATAAATTAGGCTTTGGCATTTGAAAAGTTAGTGACAAGATGCAATGGATTGATTTTTAATATTACAACAGGAGTAGTGGGAAGTGTGGATTAAAAGAAGCACTGAGTTATTTTAATTGGGGGAAGTAGAAGGGTTGCAGTGTGTGTTGCAAGAAAGTTAATTTGTCTTATTTCTGTCTTTGGAATGGGGGCATTAGGGCAGCTTAGAAACAGACAGCAGTCACCCAAAACAGGCTCTTCTTAGTTGACCACCCTCATTCATTTGGATAAGACTTCTAGGAAAAAAAAACAAACCAAACACTTGATTTTAGAGTTCCTCCTGAGAATACCAAGAGCTGGCAATCATGAAGGATGCCACGTTTTCCATGTGCGTGAAAAAACAATGTGGGGCTGACATGGGATGCCTGAGGGTGAGTTGATCTCAGGTGAACCATCTGGAGACACCCAAAGGTGCCTTTATCTGGGGAGCCAGAGGCACCTGACAGTAAAGCACAGTAGAGGTTTTGTTGGAGGGCCACCAAATGCCCTCTAGGGAGCCAGGTTACTCTGGGTGCCTCACACTGAATGACGTCTGGGATGACTCAACAGACCTGGCTGGGCCAAATGAGGAAGAACAATTTAATTTGGTATCAGGGTCTTTCACTTTAGGCAAACTTGTGTTGCAGCAGGTGATGTGGGGAGGGGACTGTTGCCCCTGAATACAGGTAGCCAATTTGTGGAGGCCACCTGAGATCACAGGGGGCTGAGAAACCTGATGAATGCCAGACATCCACCCTCAAAGGGAACAGAGATCAAGAGAAACAGGGTTATTTAAAGGCAAAAACAAGACTTCAGCTTGCCTGGAACACCTTTCTGTTCATGCTAAACTGGTTGGTTTTGAGGAGCTCCATGCAGTTTGCAATGCGGGAGACCCTTATACTAGTCATGAGATTAGTGAATAATGAGGGCATGAAAAATAGCAAGGTGGGTAAAATTCTGTGTATAGAATGTAATGGAAATAGATATCTGTTTTCAGATATCCTCCAGAGAGTACTGCAGCAGAAAAACCTGGACGATGTAATTTTCCTGTCCTTGCTGGAAAAGGACATGGTAATAGGAAGAAGAAAATTGTGTAGTTGTCTGCAGGACAAGGTTGGAGTTTTCACTATTCAAACAGACTTTTCTCCCCATATTTCTTAAATAGACCTTTGGTGTCAAAATTCAGACAGAAGCATGAAAACTGTTAAGTAATGAGTTTGAATAACTGCCAATGTACTCTGCATTTTTTTTTTTTTTTTGATGGTTAATTGTACTTAGAGTCACATAGTAATAATCTGGCCATACTATTATTTAGGAGCTCTTTCTGGACTGACTTCCTTCTGAAAACAATTTCTGATCTAGATCACTGTGAGTATCTTCCATCTTTATCTCCTAAATAGGTTGTTGAATTCGTTAGGCATCTTTCACAGATCAACTGTTTTGCCCTGGACTTTGTAACACTTACTTTCACACCTCATTCCCTTCACACCCATTTTGATAACTGGGGACTGTTAGATGTCTGTGACGTGTTAGCATTAGAGTCTTTTCCATGGGGTTAAAATACTAGATTATACCAAGCCTACCAAAATTGTTAAGAGGTGGTTGAAATTGGCACAGTACTCTTAATCTGTTTGATTCTTACCTTGCTACCTATTTGATAAACCAAAGGACTTCCTTCAATTCATCTATCTATGTTAGATCCTATGTGAGCAGGATTCCTGCGTGTTTATAACATCTCTTGTGCTGCTTTTGCAATACTTTGACTGAAATTTTGTTCCCTGTGTAAGAGCCCAAGCGTGTGTTGTACTTTGTGTAAGCAACTTTAAGGAAACTAATTTGTCCCCTTCAAGATTTTTGAGTTAAAGTTGAGACTTGGTCTCAATGAGAGTCTGAGCTGTCCTAAAGTTTATAAGAGTCCTGGAATCTAGTCATCTGCCCTAGCACTTACTGCCTTCCTTATTCCTGGAGTTAAGTGCAGATGTAAGAAAATGACATTGCTTTTCAATTTTTTTTAAAGATAGTCATCATAGTAAACTGTAAATTAATCCCTTTATGTCTAATCTTCTCTGATTAGAGTTTGATTTCCAGTTATAGAGAACAAGGCAGAAAGAGATTGTTTTGTGGCTTTTCTGAAAGTTTCTGAGCAATCTATTGGGATATTAGAGCTCTTTCACATAGTTGCTTTTGTTTTTTTAACCTTGCTTAGTTCTCTGCTATGGAAAAAAGCTATGCCATTAGACTCCAGATAAACATATAAATGGATCAGATTTTTTTTTTGTCTTTCTATAAGAATAGCTGGTAATTCAGATAAATGACAATGATGGAGCATAGCAGTAGTGCTTTGATTAAAAATAGTGATGCACTAAGTGTTTCTTGCATTTTTATTTTTTTAAATTTTATTTCTAGGTCAATAATGTGATTATTGATAATTATTGTCAAAATGAACACTTGACTAATTGTTATTGATCTGTCTTTTCTGAATACTGAAAGCTGGTATATAAAAATAGCGTAAAGAGTTTGACTCAGACTAGACAGGGGAATTATGAAGTTCTTGTTCTATATTTAACTCATTCCACTGAATTATGTTTTGCCCTTTTATACTCATGAGTGGCCATTTATTGACATAAATGGATGTCTTTGTGTGTGTTTCTGAAAGTAGGATTTAGCTTTTTATATGCGAAGATTATATAGCATTAGGGAATAAAAGCGTATTTTTTTTTTCCTCTCTCTCATAGTACACAAATGGCTGCTTCCTTCCATAATGTGGCTGGGATGCAGAAGAAGAAGAGCGAGTGGAGGATTTGAGGGCAAGGTATGTTCCCTGTATGTCTATTAACTAGCTGAGTTAACGGGGGCACTGCTGTATGCGTATCGTCCATGGATCCTTTGGGAGGTGCGAGGATCTCCATGAAACTTTTCTGTTCCATTTATCTGCCTCGGAGGGTGTAATATCTGGGATTTTGCCTGCTCCTTGGCTCAGATCAGAAGAACCTAATGGGTTCCACGATCTGAGAAGGTATCCTGGACAATTTGTGGCTAAGTGTTATTTTAAACATTTTGAAAAGCAGATGAACATTCAGGTCTTTCATACTGAATAAAGGCAGGAAATTTGATGAAAATATTTCTTCTATATAGTTGCAATCCTACATGCATGTTTCTAATGGAATGTTTCACAAAACTTAGAGAAGTCTGGAAAATAAATCTCACTTCAAAATTATTATTATTATTTTTTGAGGAAATGTGCTGTAGCTAAAGATCTGGAATGTGATTTCCGTCCCCTCCCAGCCCCCCCAGCCTTTACAATAGACTTGTAATTCAAATGCTAAATTGTATTTAGAGTGGAATTACTGTCAATATAATTAATATTTTTTTCCATACAACTAACATGATTTTGAATTAATCTGGATGTAAATAGCAGGCCTAAGTCCAAGTTCTTGCCAACATACTGGCTATATATCCCTAGAATGGTTACTGTGTCGGTCGAAATGTCTGAGACAGTGCAGTTAACATCAGAAGAGGGGCTGTGTGAGGCAACCAAAATTAGCATAAAAAAATTGAAATGTATGAGACTGCAATTACCGTAACATCATAACATGGAGACATTGCGATTGATGTTGTAATGGCTTAGACGTCAATGGAATAAGTCAGTGAAACAACTTCAAATAAATGAATAAAGAATTTTAATGGCATCATATTGGTTGGCTCGAGAATTATAATATTTTAGGGTACTGAATCTAGGGTTAGCTATTAAAAATGCTGTAAAGTATGGCAGCTGTGCATAGCTGCTGTTTCTTAGTGTTTAGTGTTTTGGATGTTGTCATTTTGGGGTTGGTTTTTTTTGAGATTGATAACAAAAATTATTTTAAGGATAGGCACATAATAAGTTTTATTTTTCTTTTTGTTATGCAAGTCCTTTACTCTGAAATGCTTTGACCCACTGAAACTAAAAGTGTTAAAAAAAAATTTATTAAAATATTTTCATCCACCAACTTAAATCTCTCCTAAATTAACCAAATTCAAACAAGTCAAACATGTCCAGAGGAACATCAAACACCAACAATACCCTCCCACCCCTTTGCTTTTTCTAACTTGTCCAGGCTTGCTGTTGGGAGAGAAAAAAGGTTAATAAAAGGAGAAAAAAAAAAAAAAAAGAAAGAGATATTTAAAGGGTTGTATGCACATGTATTCAAAAAAGAGGAGTATGTATTTGCATTTCATCAAGGTGCTGCTATACTTTCCACCCCAAAGGAGTTATGTTTCACATTCTTAAATTAATAGAGTTCACCCCAGATTTCTAAAAAGCAAGCTGAGGGAAGTCTCCATCAGCTGAAATTTGTTCTTAATGTGAGTTGTAACAAAGAACTCCAGAAATAGGGTAAGTAGGATGAAAACAGCTACTTATAGATTGGTTATGTTGCATCTGTCCTAAACAGAAGAGTAAAAAACACCTCATGAGGAATTCAATTCAAAAGACCTCAGGATAGCAATGTAATTAATAACAGGAAATCTTTGAAATGATTCTATATTTGCTTAATAAAATTACTTGCGTGAAATAATAAAATTAGATTTCATAAAGGTATTGGCAGTATCACATGGTATTTTGCTAATAACATTGTACAAAACAATATAATTAAAGGTTATGTTAAATGAACGAAGAATTAGCTGTTTGACAGACTTCTTAAAGTCCGTGTTGATGGCAAAATGCCACTGAGTTATGAAGGGAGAGATATTACGCTTGGTACTTCTCAACATTTCCATCATTCATCTCAAAGTACATTGTATAATCTCTGATAACTTAAAAGGGATGAAGGCTGTACCTACAGAACAAAAGTCAGTGTCTTGAAAAGTAAGCTAGCTCTGGTAGAGATCTGAAACACCAGCTCAGAATGAGCATCACAAGGTCAAAACTAGGGAGTAGTTGGAGAAAGGTGATCATCTTATTAATGCCTCTGAATATCACTCCCTTTCGAGAGACTACTTCTTTACATGATTTTTTGAAAAACTAGAGACAATGCAGAAAGAAGCTATAATGGTGAGAAAAAAGCCTCAGACTAAGTAACTTAACTCAATCTCTTTAATTGCAAAGTTAATGAGAGATGACTTCCTTAGAGTGTAAAAGAGAAATAATAGCAGGCAGTAAAGAGCTCTTTAGTTGCTATAACCTAAGAATCAATATTTAGAAGTTAGTGTATACATGTTTTGGCTGGAGAAACACAACTTTTAGAGACTATTCAACTTAATAGCTGGTGGTTAACATATGAAATCATGGGGGGAAAGAAAAACTACCTGATAAAGCAGAATAATTCTGCCTTTGCTGTCTAGACAAGGCTTAGTTTTCTTTCTGAAGCATTAATTCTATTTAAACAGAAGTTAGTGGATTTAATTAATTTTACTTGTGATATTTAAGATGCTGTGATCTATAGGAGAGCAGACTACAAATAATCCAAAGATGCTGTTAGCTCTGAAAGTCTTTGAAACTGTGAAAGTTGTGGTGGTTATTGCATGCTTTCAATCCCCCGCTGACTCATTTCAGGAGTATGTATGGACATGGCTTGATCTGTCTGAAAAAGTGAGAAAATACTAGCAGTGTATTCTTCAGTAGGTGCCAATTTCACCTTCCCTGTTGCGATACTTGCCACATTTTTAAAACTTGTGCTAAGGAGTTGAAATACCCTTGATTCTTTATTTTGCTCAGTTCTCTTTGTCAATCGCTGTGTAAGAACGTAGAAGTGTATAAGAAGGGAATACCCTTCTGACAGAAAGCTGACCACAGTGTCTACCGCTTGCTTGGATCAAGGCATGAATTTCCTCTAAAATAAAATAATTTGTGTTTATTGCTTAGTCACTATGTCCCAGATTCTTATACGTTGGGTTATGTATTTTTTCTGTAGTTGTGATTACCTAAAGCCTCCTTTGAGCAAACATATAATTAGTAAAGTTTTTACAATATGGAGAACACTTGATGCAAACTGATCCATATTCTGCCTTGTTGCATCCTTTCATCTCCAATGGAAGTGGCGTAATGCTCCAAAGGGTGAAATTTTGCCCAGGATGTAATACATTCCTATGGCAGCCGGTTGGAAAGGGCAGATGTCCTTAGCGCCGCATCACAGGAGGCGGCAGCGGGCAGTTCAGTGAAAATGGGGAGTGAAGGACACACTCAGCTGTGCCTCGGTGTAGCTATTTGCTCTTCCTGGAATTCAGCTTGATTCAGGCATTTCTAATAGCCATTCTTTTCCTTATCTCCCTCGGACTTTACCTAACTCAGAGCAAAACAAGTGGAGTACCCTGATGGCTGCTTCATGAGTTTCATGCAGTTGCACTTTGATAGGGTTCAGCACAGTGCTGGGTGATGTACAGCCAACTGACCTGTCTTTCCAGAGAAGACATCAGCAGGGTCAGAATCAGAAGTCTGAAACTTTCTGATAGCTCTAGACTTCTGTCTAAATCTCAAGCCAAAATGTTTGTTAGAATACAAATATCATGCAAACTTTGAAATGCTTTGGATTTTTAAAAAACCGGATTGCTCAGCATAGTATAAAAGATAAATAGTGTATATGGGAGCAAAAAGTTTTCCTTTTGTAAAATGAATACAGTTTTCTAAGGAAAATGAACATTTATTTGAATGACACTGAGTGGATCAAGAAAATTTTAATTTCAACCATTCTATTTTGAAACTCCTTGCGCATTTGCAATTCTGTACTTGCTTTGCAATTATAATGGTTTACAATTCTGAGCTTTTGGTGGCGAACCTGAAACTGTGCATATAACATAACCATAAAACTATGCCCCAGTGATGTTTTAATACCTTAATATCAAATGGATGGGATTTTTTAAAACTTCATGTATGCTGATGGATTATCCAGAGCAGACTGAGAAAAATCAAATGAAAGTTATTGTAATGAGAGCAGAATGTTCATACTTTAGTAACAAACAAAAACACAATAAGCATCGGCTAAAGATTTTAATGACATCTGCAGCCAGAGAATTGGCTGTAAATAATTAAACCAGCTTAGCTACCATATATGCCATATATGCAGTTTATGATCCTGCTCCTACTGAGTCTGTGGCAAAATGTCTCTGAGTTTAATAAGGTGGGAATGAGCTAGAAGTATCAACACTTTATCTAGTAACATGCTACACCTTTTTGACTTTTATGATATGGTATAGGGATCAAAGCCAAGTAGTTAATGCTGAATTAAGCCATGTCCATCTTTTAGTTTTCCAATACTGCTAAACTAGTTTTCACATGGAGCCACTTAAATTGCATTTTTCCTCACGTACGAAACAAGTATTGAGAGACTGTAAGAAGTCACCTCTGCCTCTCCTGGTCCCATTTTTCTTTAGGAGGCAAGGAACAAAAGCAAGGAGAGGAGAATGAAAGTGCTAAACCACCAATACATTGAGTATGAAGCTATAGTTTCACATACTAACCATAAACCCCACTGCTATGAGCATTGCAGAAGCTCTGAAGTCCTTGCTCCATTTTCCATGTCTGCTGTAGCTCATTGGTTGGCAAATGGGGCAGGAGAGGCTTTTGACTCAACTCATGTGATACCTCCGCTTTAAATGAGCGGCAAATGGCTGGTCTCAAGGTGTTGTGTACGTTTCTTCAGCACATCTAACTCTCTCCCTCAAACTAAACTAAGGGCAGAGAAACAGAGAAACTGGGTTGAGGAAAAGTCTAAATGTTTTTTTATGCAAAAGGAATAAAGCAAAACATAAAAATCCATGAATGTTACTTAGGGTCAAAACAATCATAGGGTTCAAACTGGTCTTTTAACTTTTTGCCTATTTTTAAATAATTTTCTTTTTTAGAAGTTAGACCTGTTTTCAATGAGAAAATGTTGGTTTGAAACAAAAATTGAGGTTTTAATAATAAACTTCTTAAATGCAGTGTTTTTCACTTGCAGATGAAGCATTTCCCATAGAAAAATATCTAAATAAATTGCTTTTGACATTTTAAAAATGTTCTCCTCTCTACCACTTTCTCTAACAGCATTAATAAAGCATATAGCTAAAAACTTGTGCCCTTTTCCTCTGAAGGCCTGTGACAACAGCTTCAGAAGTCAAAATAGCATTATAGACAAAGGAAAAAAAATCATTTGGGATATCAATCACAACACCAGAGAGTTTTGTGCTCTGATTTCCTCCTTTAGGCTTATCTATCGCTTGGTGTGGTCCAGCATGGAGATTCACTGCTGTTGGGAAAGCCAAGCAAGTCAGGGTTGTCCCAGGGTCTCTCTGGCTGTAGGCTTCAACGGTTTTGGGGGCTAATTTCACTATTCACTCGCTGGTTTACAAGGACAGCTTTTTAAAGGTATTGTAGAGGATTCTTCTTCAACCCAAATTTTGTTCTGCATGAATGTGTCATAGCAGAACAGTTGAGGTGGGGGAAAGAAGGGAAATTGTCCGCATCAGAAACATCTGTCTCCAAGAAACCTTATTACTGTCATCATCACTGTTTTCTTTGCTCCTTTGTGTATTGCTTTAAGTTCTGACATTCATGCAGATCAGCATCAAAAAGTCTCCTTTTATATATCAAAAATAGGAACTGAAGTCTTACAGGACCTCTTCATATATTAGGCTGTATCCTTTCTGTATAGGTATCTCATTATGGAATACATGGGATAGAGATTCCAGTTGACAGTATAGATTAGGTTGGTTTTCAGTTGATTGCATTATACTAATTTCTAGGAATGTTGTTGTATTTTGATTCTGCCTATCTAATCAGGGAAGAAGGTTTCCAGTGAAAATAACTGCTGAGAAGACTCAGATCTATAGATAGAATTTACCAAAAACTGTGAAGTAGAGGTGATTGGAAAATTTTGACAGACATTTTCTTTTGGGGAATGCAAATGTTGTCAAAATTGGAACGTTTCATGAAAATGTTTTCTTGTGGAAATATTCATTTCAAAATGAAAAAAATAAAATATAGAAAGTCATATTAAGCCTATTCAGCTGTTTTATTTCAGCAGTTCAGAGGACTGATGGATTTTTTTGCTTAGGAATAGCTTCAGAGTTAACTTTTTTTCCATCTCTCGAAATGAGACTACAATTCAGTAGGGTTCAAATGAGCCATTTCTACTAGTGCATACCGTTTACTAGATTGTTGGTTTATAGTAAATTTTGAATTTATTCTAGAAAGACAGTTGACATATGATACAGTTTTCCCAGCTGATTAAAGTGTTAATACATTGAAAGGGACTGACCTTAATTATGAGCTCCACTGTTAGAACCAAGGATGTAGACTGATTTAAAGAGGCTGATCTTGCAAATATCCCAGGTCAAAAATTACATGATTTAGGTTTTGGTCATTGGATGTAGTTTGCCATCAATCCCACCATGCAGCTCCCTGATATCCCCTAAGGAAAAAGTCCCTTTGCTAAAACTGCGGATATGCACTTTCACATCCAGAAAAATAGTTTTGGCCATAGCACCATCATTAACTCCTAACTTACAATACTGCTGAAGCTGACAAAATCTTGGCAGCTATATTTCACTGATGCAGTCACCAAACTTTACTGAAAGAGTAGTGCTTTAGCTGTGATTAAAAGCTTGAGGCTTGAGTATTTTACTTATTATTTCCAGACTGTTTGTAAGACATTTCTTCTTAAATACAGTAGTGGGGTTTTTACTGCAGCAGCCATATTTTATGTTAACCCTGGGTGATGTAGGGACTTTTTTTGTGCTAAGCACTGTATCAACACAGTATGAAAAATCTGACTTTACTGAATTCCATGTAAGATATTTCCCATGTAATTCAACAGAGTTAAGACTGTATCAATACTGAGCGACAGTGATGCAAACCACTTTCAATCTAAATAGGCAGGGGTTGGAGAAGAAAAGGATTAAGCTATTTGCACAGAATCACGTAGCGCGCTAGTGACAGAGCTAGGTTTCGTGACCTAGTTCTTTCAATTTTCAAGCCAGAGCCCCTTTTTACTAGACCATAATGCCTTCCACGATTAGTAAACTGGTTGGAAGTGAAGAAACAGTGAATTGTTCAGACAACTGCCTTTTGATTGATGTCGCAGTTCGGCTCTATCATGCTTCACAATCATCTGTTGCAACAAGTAAACAGATCTGTAATTCTGCAGAACTCATAACTCCATCAGAAAGGATACAGAAAATGCTGTTGCTGAAAGTGACAACAGATTGCAATGTTTTCCTGAGAACACACAAGGGCCAACTTATTGTTGTCAGTTGATGTATGCAGAGAAAATGGAAAAAAAAAAAGTATAATAATGGATAATGCACAATGAGTTCAAATATTTTGTACAAGGGTGTATTGCATAGTATTTCAACATGAAAAAAACTTTGGGAATAATTTTTGTGCACCTTTTCAGTTCCATTTTGTGCCTTGTTAATTACAGTAAGTAAAAACAGACATATGCAAACTCTTTCAGCACTCATAATTTATGATCATATGTATTATACCAGTGTTGATAAAATTCGTTATTATATTCTGGATATAGTTCTGCTGCAGCTGCTGGAGTTTTGGGGGGGTGTGAGGGGCTAAAGCTAGAGAGTATACTGTTGCAACATCCCTATTTGAACAGTTCCAACTTTCAACAGCCGTTCATTTAAGTGTGGTTCACATCCAAATTTCAGTTATGACCTCTTTGTAGTGTCTACTATGGCATCAGAATATGACCTTTATATGTAACTGGAAGGCAAAGCTTGTTTTCACTTGTGACCTCTCCAATTTTACATAAACTTTCCCATCATATTATAGAGAATCTTATCACCAGGGTATCTAAATACCTACGTGAATGTAGTTTTTGTTATTTATTTCTCAGCATGACAGTTATTTATATTACAGTGATAGAAGAGAAAACTTGATTCCCTGACAGGAGAGGGCATTTTGATTGATGGATTTCACGGCATAAGTCAATCAGTCAGTTCATTTTTTAGTTTTATTTTTCCTTGCGAGAGAGAAACAAATTTCTTAAAAAGACATGCACGATATGAAAAGGTGATATGGAGTACCACTTTAAAATTGAATTAATTTATAATTGAAGTAAAATACATGAATTTTAGCAAAGCAGAATTTTTTTCAGACTATTTCTGTTTGCCCTTTTTTTTTTCTGAACAGTTTTGAGCTAGAAGAGATTAAAAGTGGCAGTTATAATTAACTGGAAAACCAGGAGCATCTTTGAATGAAGATTTGTATTTTCTTCCTGTTTTTGATATGTTTTTATTGGTTCTCCAAAGTAGCTTTTGATGGCAGTACCCCCCCCTTTTTGTTTTTCTACAATTATAACGCAAACATAATTTACTAAAATTTTTGAATGACTACAAAACCCCATTCTTTTTAATGATCAAAAGGAAGAAAAATAATCCATAAATATTATTTGTCATTTTTTGTGATGATTGCGGACAATTAGCATGAAAGTTTGGTTATAGACAGTGGCTGGAAACAGAATTATCACCCAGGTGGACAAATGCCAAATTTGCTAAATTTGGTATTAAGAAACACTGAAAGCAACAAACTCCATTTAGTTAAGACTTATTACAGCACATACAGAAATAAATTTGAGGGAAATTCCAAGTCATATTGGTTCAAGTAAAAAATGTAGATAATAAAAATACTTCTACAGGTTAGATTTTTAAGAGGGATGTGTTACGTGAACAGGAAACCTAATAGCTGTGAAAGGAAAAACAAAAGGAAAATATAGTGTAATGTTTGAGAAAAACAATAAAATTGGGGAAAATAAATATCATTCGGTATGAATTAGATGCGTTTGTACTCAGAACACTGATAAGGTTAAAAAGCCAAGGGAAAACCTCAGGTGAGAGTCATCTTTGCTAACACCATTTCTACAGCTGAGAACTAAAAGCAGCATATTTATGTATTGCTGTTTGTAATAATAGTAGTCTATATTGTAGGAATTCTCAGTTGCTGCTTGAAGTGGAATTAATTGTTCTACAATACCAAAGAATGTCATCTGCTTTTCTGTAATTGTTTACTATTTTTTTTCAGCAAGTTTTATAAATCGGATTGATTTTGCAGAGTCTTTAATAGAGCTCTCATACTTTGGATTTATACTCTAATAAGGTTCGGTGGTTGTCTAAGTAGTAATATTATTTTTTTAAAAAATGTGATCTAGTCAGACCTCGTTTTTACCAGGTTCTGGGAGGAAAAAATGGAGATGTCTTCCTATTCTTCTGCCTTCTATCTGGGAAAAAACCCACTGTATAAACTTGAAATTACTAAACTATATTTGCTGACACTGAATGAGGTAATAGGAATTGTAAATGATCCACACATTTAAGGACTTGGTTCCTGTTCCTTAACAACTTTTAGTTTATTCCTATTCTTTCTCTAAATACTTAGCAATGTTTGCACAGAAGTCAGATTTTGTTTGGTGTGTTCATATAGAGAGCTTTTCATACTCAGATCTACACAACCTTCTAAGGTACTACCTCAGTTTCAGATACCTGCTCTTCATAACTGAAGTCCCTGGATAGTGTTGGTGTTCTGGGCTGATGATATTTTTGTGTGTCTCAAATGACACGCTTTCTTGAGGTTTAGGTACTTCATGTGGCACTGCTGTCTCATTTCTTTGTTCAAGTTGCTGTGTTCTGAATTGCTCCCTGGTAAACCTCCAAGTCTTTTGCTTTAATGGAAAAAGTAGGGATCATGTTTTATTTTTATTTACTAAAATGTAAGGTAAAAATGAAAAATGGTTGTTGACTTTCTTATAGTAGGTTATAGGTTGGAATATGTTCTTGTGGTACATGCATAGAATCTCCTTAGAGGAAGACATTAAATCCAGATCTTCTGCATTCTGGGAGAACATATAGAGGATGAGTGACTGGGTTATCTCTCCACCTTCCTGGACTTTGCTTGGACAGTTGCATTGAAGCAGTAGTCAAGACACTTGTAGTATTTCAATGTTAAAAAGTTACCAAAATACTTTTAGAGCTCTAAGCATCAAATTAATTTTACTAGGATAATTTTGAAGATACGACTTCTAGGTATCTTTGCATTAAAAACATATATTTACTGTTTTACCATTATGTGAATCGTTAGCATTCCCACAAGAATTTACGCAGCAGAGCAGGTCAGGATTTGTAATGCTAGCTGGTTTTAGCTGTATCACCTCTGAAATACGTTTTGCAGGTGTGCATCTATGCAAGATAGAGATCCTTGGTCACTGTCGAGTCCTAAAAGATTGATGAACGCGCTCTCACCTCAACCATCTAAACGTGGGATTTGAAGTTGAGTCTCTTGCTGCCACCTGCTGGTACAGATTCCTTTATGGGAACAGCTTGTAGTAAGGGTCTCTACCAGTAGCTGCGTTCGGTGGCTGTGTCTTCAAGGTCTCATGTTTTCAGCAGCGACATGGGTCAGAGTTGAAGGCAGGGACAAGATCGTGAAGCACAGCAAATGACTGCCAAAATTACATTTACGTTAAGCCAACAGTCTTTCTTATCTCATAGAGGGGAATGGGTTCTTTTTGAGCTGCAGCCAAAATCCAATGGACATGTAATAAAATTATGCTTGATATTATTATTGACTGGGATTTTCCAATGCCTTTACATATCTCTTCTGTATCTTGCATGTAAGCATAGAATGTAAAAAACTTTTTATTTGAGCACTTTGTCTTGTTTGATTCATAAACATCATTACAACAATCCTGCCCTGTGTTGCAATCCATTCAGATAGCCAGTTTGTTCTTCAGTGGTTTTGGGGGGGGTATTTTTTGTGGTGGGGTTTTGTTTGTTTGTTTGTTTTTGTCTTTCCAGATACAAATTAAATGTTATGGACTTGAGCTGGGGCTGGTAGTTGTTGCTTTGCCTGCAGCTTTTGTATAGGCAGCAATTATTTTCTAATTGATATCCACTTTTTGCTGAGGCACCTAGGTGTAGGTGCCACTTGTTTTTATTTTTGCTTTTCAGTGAAAGAACAAAATGGAAAGTTCATGGGCACATATCCTATGAGGCGATTGATGCCCTTGATATCAAGTGGCAAATGACTGAATTGGCTTGCCCAGGTTGGACTGCAGGCGATTCAAGCTCGCTGCTGGGAAAAAGCAGATGCGGCAGTGAGCATCATATCCAGTTCCTTCTCGGAGAACAGATGGTGTATCACCTTGCCTTGTTTACCCTCTCCATCACTTTCTGAATCACCATGTCACGATTTCTGGATCTAGTTTAGTTGTACAGAGAATCTTGTATTCTCTCCAAAAGGTACAACGCACATTTTGAGGTGAGGAGGATGGCAGGGTGGATTAGTGGCTGATGTGACTTGAAAAACTGTCACTGAAACCTGCATGTATTTATACCAGCAGAAAATATTGCCTAGCGTTAGGACAGACTTTGAAGCAGGCTTTGATTTCCTGCTAGTATCAGGGCTTTTTCAAAGACAAGAAATGGGGATGAAAGTTTTCATTATTCTCACTAGTGCAGGGCCAGAGGATCAGGGTGGGGGGAACTCTGAAGGCATCAGTTCTTACCAGTAGGGCTTTAAATATGAACTTAAACCAACAGCTATGCAGCAAACACTTTTGGGGAAAAAAAGAAATCTAGTATAAATTTGAGATGTAAATCTGTCATCCTACCTTACTATTTTATAGTTTACTAATTTTTCAGTGGTTGGCTTCAAGCTTAGAAACATCAATTTGTTTTGATGGTCAGGTAGTCTAGCAATTGATTCTGAATTTTTCTTTATGAAGTGAAAATTAAATATAACAATATTATCACAAAGGATAAATCCAATGCTGAGTCGGGGATTGGTCTTTTGAATTTTTTTTAATTTTATTTTTTTTAAAACTGAAAATACAATAAGTGCGCATTACTGTTTTCAAGTGGAAGCTGACATGGCCTAGGAGGAAGGGTTATCATTTTGGGCTTGGCAGGGCACAGGCTGCTGTGTTGTGGTTTCTGATTGATGCTGAGTATAAGCTGAGCAATCAGCAAGTGTGCAGAGCAGAGTTAGAACAAGCTTGTGTCTGCTGGCAGAAGGCAGCATAGACAGCCTTACAGGCTCTATAAAATGGGGGAGTTAGCATCTTTTCCTTATAACTTAACCTCTTAGGGAAGGGGAGGACTGTGAAGAGATGAAGACTCTGCACTTTGATTTTAGCATGCTCTGTGGATTAATGCATTAAAACGAGACGTAAAGGATATGTGATTGTTCTAGTATTATATAAATTTCACTACTTCAGAGCAGAAGAGGAAATAATCTGTCTGTACGCTACCTTACACATTCAGCTTTCTCCAGAAGTTTGAGCACTTGTGATTTTTCTGATCTGAAAAAAACCAACTACGTTCTTAAAGGGACATTATCACACACAACTGCCCAATGCAATCAAGTGGCATCTGTGCGTTGTTCTGCAGCAAAATCATTATTGTTAAAGACATTTCTTAATTCTTTGAAGTAAAGGCCATACCAAAACACTTACAAATTTTCTGTAATTTTGAATTTGAATACACTAGGGAAAACCTTTGTATTTCAGGCTGCCACCTGGTTTGATTCAGGGCTAACACCTGCTGATCTACTACCAATGTGATTAAATTATGTAGTTTATAAAACATCTTAAGACTGTCTAGTTAAGCCACTTCTATGGTTGAGAAAAGTGGGGGTTTTTCCCACAGCTGTGCCTCCTTTTTAATGTTAACTTTTGGATTGTCTCAGCAATAAGAGCGAGCTGCAGCATCCTGCTGACTGCACAGAAAGAGTTGTAGCTACGGCGTGTAAATATTAGCCTTCCCCAGTCTCTGTGTGGGGCTGCGTGGTTGAATGTTGTCATTTCTGACATAAAGGAGGCATGCCAAAGGCACGTGTTGCTTGGCATTCCTGAGACGTTCAACAGCAAAGCATCTAATTTCATTTTAAAAATAAAATATATGTTTCTGGCATGGTAGAAAATAGTTTTTTGCTCTTCCTCAGTATCTTGCAACAAAAAGGGCAGTGGGAGATAATCCCAAATTTCTTTGAATCTTGCTTCCCAAAATTAAGCTTCTGATGTTTTGCAGAGGAATGTGTTTTCCTCAAAGGTAGTCAGAATGTGTCTGTATGTGCTTTTAAATTGCAGAGAGCTTTACGTTTCATAGCTGCATGGTTTGACTTTCTTTGGAATGACCATGTCTGACTGAAGAAGTAAATGTTCTGACGTCATGTCTCATTTTTTCTTTGCCATCGTGCTTTGTCACTCATTGCATGATAAATATGGAAAATAAGATTTATCTTACTTCTGCATCATGATTCCAGAATTAATCTTTAGACTTCAACTGTGTTTGTATGACCCTAATGAAATAGGATCTTTTCTTGTATTATCTTGACGATTAAGCGTTATTGTTGGAAAAAACAGATGTAACTGTTAAAAGCGCAAAGAGTTTCCAGACTGCAATTTTATTGAATTGTTTGACCATTAATATTTTCCAAATTGAATTATGCTGTATATGAGGTCACTGGTAGTTGCTGCAGCTAATAACTACCCATATGTGTCTGTCGTTTTAACCTACTTGCTGTTGTGTCCAAAGACATAACTGATGTCACAGAACAAGGTTTCCTATGCTTTAGTAACTGTTATTAATTACTGAGGATGTTATTTGCATTATAATAACATCCAGCTGTCTGTACTGAAAACTGGAACCCGTTATAAAAGACTTTATATGTACAGGGCAAAAGTAGTAGTACTCCTTGCTTTTCTTCAGTGGTACAATTATTAAAACTATACCTTATAACTATTTTTATAGTATGGTATAGATGTTGGACAGAAGCTTTGTCAGCTCTGTGTTTTTGAACCACGCTTGACCGGACGCTTCTGTTAAAGGTCTGCCCAGGTGTCTTGCCAATGGACTTCAACCGACAGCAGTAAATCCTCCTGGCTGGATGCGTGATTAATAACGAGTACTCAATGCTGAAACTAATTGCAGTGGTTTTCTTCTGTCCAGCCTTGTGGACACCTGACTGTTCCGTCACTGTGTTTGCAGCTGTACAGGAAATAACCTCCAAGTCTGTGAGGAACCAAGCAGTTGAGATCCAGGCTTTGCAGTTCCCTTAGTAGTAATGCATACTGTAGCTTCTTTCCCAAAACCATTTTGGTCATTCTTTTGAATACACCTTAAAAGCTTATTACGCAATGCAGGCAAATACAAACGAAAAACTAGCACATAAGTAAATTCCCTCGATTCCCATTATCTCAATTTTTATTATTGCTAATTATGAAGCACTTCAGGCAGGAAATTTCATGTATTTGAATTTAATTGCTTATTTCAACCAGGTAGGCATATTCTATTGTGAAAATATTCTGCTCACTAAATGAAATTTGTTCATGAAAAGAAATGTGCAATTTTTTACAATTGGTAGCTTTTCATACTTTGAAATACAAGCAATTTTGGAATGATGGCAATAGTGGTATTAGCTTATAAAATTTCTGGTTTGTAGAAGAGTTTAAGGTATTTTTACAAAGTAAAGACTTCAATTTAAATCTCACATTGAAAAATACAGTAGGAATAAATTAAAACTGTGGATGTTAATACTTTTGTATTCTTTTAATGAATATAGTCTTGCAAACAGTGCTTTGTCATAGAGCTGCACATCCCACAGGAAAAATTAATTCATGTCTCTAGGCCCATTTTTTGGTCCTCCTTTAACTATAAGTAGTTTTGTATTTTTAAAGAGGAACAATTACACTATTTTTCATTAACATTTCTGTTAATGAAAACAATTGAGAAAATAAACATCTGCTTTACTTCAAATGGCTCAAAGTTCTATGAAGTGTGCAGGGGTTGTGAGTGAATACAAACAAACAAAGGCCTCATCAGGGTGATGCATTCAGGTGTTTGAAAGAAAGCAAACAGCTAGAAATTTGCTTAAATACTTCAATAAGCATATGCAGGAAGGTGGTATTTCCAGAAGGAATTCTGGTTTTGAAAATGAGCCCCATTGATTTCATGAATCTGTTTTGGGTGATTAAGGTTTGATCAACTCTTCAGGGAAATTTTTACCAGTGGATAATAGAAAAAAATAGAAATATAGTCCAATTTAAACAAAGAACTGAGTATTTTAGAGACATTCTGTTTTTAATTTCCACTGTGTGCCTTTTTTAGTCTATTGCTTTGAAAGGCAAGGGCTCATGACTTTTATCCTTCAGAAAGTATCTCAGGGCAGTAAACCAGCATAAAATATATCTTCCTGCATATGTGTGCACTCAGTCTCTAAGACCATTTTAGTACAGTTGCTAAAGGAGTAATGAATTATTTAATTATCTGACACTAATTAGTGCTGCTTACAGAACCCTGTGAATAGCAGTCTGTTGACTAGAATGGTTTATTTAGATAGTGTGATGTATTTTTCTTATTATGTTTCCAAATTTTGTTTGCCTGTCACAGTATAACTGAAATATCAATGAAATA
Source organism: Aramus guarauna (assembly GCA_013400195.1). Lineage (NCBI taxonomy): Eukaryota > Metazoa > Chordata > Aves > Gruiformes > Aramidae > Aramus > Aramus guarauna. The sequence continues at coordinate 733,610 of VXBL01003303.1, forward strand.
AAGTGGAAGATTGCATTGTCTAGAAGGCAATTGTCTAAGATCCATGTTTTTTTGAGAACTAGATATAACATAGCTTTGAACTACAGGTTACTAGACTGCAAATTTAATGAATAATCAAGAGGAATTATTATTACATGCTTAATGTCCCTGCTAGGAATGTATTTACAGTTCAATATTTTGTTTGAATGGCAATGCGTGTCAAGAGAAAACAATTACTCAATTGCTATACTGAGGCATCACTCAGGTTTTAAAGAAAAAAAAAAATCACCCAGAAGTAGGTAGAAGTAGAAACTCACATCTGATTTTCTCATTTTTAATTTGGGGTTCTTAAGGTATAATTTCTGGCCTCCAGAGGTTTGTATACAGACTTCAAAGGGACTTTTTTAACTGTTGGCATCGCATAGAAGATAAAGGTATTGCAGCTGAATTTATTAGGCAGTCCACAGGCTGACATCCCATCCAACAGTTGGTTCTCTATGAACTAAAAGTTACAGAAGCCTCCTTTCCTACCTGAACTACAAATGATAAAAAAAAAAAAAAAGATATAAAAATATCCCTATTGTAGGCCTTTGCTGAAATGTGTGAAGACTAATTTGTAGGTAACATAATTCACCAATGGCAGACCTATGGCAGCCCTATCAGATAAAGTCCTTGACTTCTGTTTGCATAAACTCAAGAAGCTGTACTTAGAGTCATATTTGTATTAATAAGGTCTCAATGGTAAGGAAGGGATTAAGGTGAAGGGCTAATCTAGTCAATAATTATAAGAAAAAACTAGAAAGGAATGTGCCTAGTATAGAGCATGAAAGTGTTAGTAGCCATGAGGGAGAAAAGGACTGCCCAGAAGATGATGATAAAGAGCATTCCTGGTTGAAATGAGGGTATCAATGACTTGGCAGGACCTATGAATTTCAGCAGTCAGTGACTTTGATCTGTGAATGTACTCTTACGAAGTGATGAGAGCCTGAGTATGTGGGTTATTCTTCAAATAGATGACCTATTCATGGTTAGGAAAATAGAGCTGAGGCTGGCTGAGAAGGCAAAATATGATCCTAATAGAAGCTCACGCTGCAATGGGAGCCAGGGGATCAATTTTGGCCTCAGTTGTATGTCTCTCATAACCCTGGGTAAATCACTTAATGGAATTTATGATGTACTGATCCAGCCATGAAACAGATGTTTTACTTCCCCACTTCACAGAATGTTATAAAGATGGAAACATCTGATCAGTTAAGGATGGTATGGTGATAAGGGCTACATAAATTCTGGAGATAAAAATGTGTAGGGAAGGACTCTGGCTTTGTTGAATCCAAAATACTAGAACCTGAGAAGTTACAACAGTGATTTTATTTGATGGTCACGAACTCCATACATCTGAAGACTGTTTTAAGAGGAAATGTTGAATGAATAGAAATTAGGTAATAAACTATTTTGTGCTCTAAAATATCATTAATCTTAAGGAAAGGATTCATTAAAAGTACTGATTTCTCAAAATTGAGGGCATGAGGTGCTTGAATGCCCTGCACAGTCAATGCCTAAGGGATGAAGCTGTTCTAGGTTTTCTAAACCACCATTCACAAAATAAGAGCCAGATCTGATAATGGAATGAAAAAAAAAAATCGATAATCTCATAGTCCTGAAAGATGGCTTCTCGGAGTATGTGATGTATATTTGCTATTGCAACACAACATATGGCTGTACCTGGCACCGTTTCCTCCAAGTCATCCCATATGCTTGCAGTCTGTAAGTTGTTTGCAAAAAGCTTTCCTGATTCATCCCAAATATGTAATCAGATGGGAAAAATAATAAAGAAGTGATTTTTTTTTTTTTTATTTTTGTGTACTGAATGTCATAAAATCAAAGTAACATTTTTCTCACAGATGAGAAAGCAATCGTGCTAAGGACCTGGATGTCACAGCTGGGCAAATCACAAAATTAGTTATCAGTCAACTTTACTTCAGAAATTGTGATGTATGTTGGAAAAAGCCTTGAGCAGATACAGACATTTTTTTGCATGTTGAAAGGCATTTCTCAGACATTATTCACAGTTATTTGAATCTCCCCGATGGACACTTCTTGATGTTTTCCCTTCCTTAGAAAGAGTGATATAAGAGAAATGGTTCCTATTTTAACAGCCACTGCTAGAATCTGACTACAGTAACCTAGACTTGCTCCCATAATATGGGAGAAGATGTATCTGTGATAAGTTGAAAGAAGGGAAACAGGTCTGCCTACACTCTGGAAAACAATAAAAAAATATTAGAAGTCTACTGGGCTTTTAGAACCATCACAAGTCCAAAGGTAAGACCTTGATAGAAACACTCTTTTCACAGGCACACCAAATTATTTTGGTCTCTTGAGATTCCAGTGGAATTGAAGTCAGGATCCATGGTGAAACTTTGCAAGGGAATGCAAACTCTGTCTGGGGGGGTGGGTGGCAGGGATGGTAGTGAATAGATCTAATAGATCAGCTGCGGACAACCTGTAGCTGTTTATTGTATTGTCATGAATATGCACTAAGGTGATGATTATGAAAAAGAGGATTTTCAAATACTGATTAAGTCTTGAGTATTTTCTTGGGGGGTGGGGTGGGTGTGTTTTGAAAATAAAATATTATTACATGGAAAAATAATATATTAATTCTTTAGTTAGCTTATTGATTACCAGCAAGATATCTCCTCTTCCTGGGGATGACAACCATGGCTTTTTAAAATAAATAATGTATGAAGCAAAGTGTCTTCTAAAACTTTCCTTCCTAATAATTTGTGATCCTGGGGATGAGAAAGTGTTTCCCAGTACAAGATCAGACTGATAGGATTTGAAATGTTGTCAAAGCAGTGCTTCCTGCCAGCAGAGAACCTTTGGCCACTGAGAGTGAGATTTTGGTTGCTGCAAGGTTCTCTGGAAAGATCTGGCACTCAATGTTTTCTCTAAAAGTTGTGGTAGTTCAGTTATGCTCCTATCTCAACATGAATGCTTTTATATACAGAAAAACATGTGGCCTTTACCATAGTTTCATTATTTTTAGGGGCTTGTAGCCATACTTTTTGTACTGGAATTTGACCATCTGTCTGGTGCTATTATGTGTAAGAAGTGCCGGAACTTAGTGGTGGATTCTGGCCCTAAAGTCAATAGAAAGAAATAAACGAGTCCTGGGTTAAGGATGTGTGAAGTGCTTGTAAAGGTACTTTCTGTTGAAAAAACAAATTATGTGCTTTGGAACAAGTGCAAGAGTTAGTAGAAATGTGCAAATATGCACATATGTTGAATATGTGACTGTGGATAATATGGAAATGTTTCAATAAAAATCTTCTCTTTTGAATAATAACTTCCTTTATGGAAGACAGCAAGTAGACGCAGCCGTCCTGATGGTGTTCTTGCACTGAAGTTCTTTTGGAGACTAAGAAAATCATGTATCTGCATGACATGATTAGAATTATGTTCACAAAACGTGACATCTGACCTTACAGAAAATAAAATCAATGCAAAACAAGTCCTGATTAGATTTTTTTTTTGCCAGCATTGCAGTTTTTAAACTAAAATGGATGTGCAAGGTGAAGCACAGCGTGTAAACTACAGGCTTATAGTTTTGCTCTGAGAGGATGAAGAAATAAAGAATTTGCAATTTGTTTTCCCTTGTAAAGTCACATTTTTACCACACCTCATGCAAATAGATTGTATTTATTTTGTTATTGCTTGGAAGAGAGTTTTGGCAGCTTAAATGTCTAGAAGAAGGGTGTGGATCCACATTTTTTTAAAGTTCATGGACTAGTCAGTAATTTTTTTATTCTATTCCAAGGAAAAGCACAGTTCGCCCTTTCCTAGTTACGTACATAGGTGTTTGTTTTCTGGAAGCACAAAGTGAATGACTTGTTACTGAATGACATTTAGTTTTCTTGTTTTCCTGTCCAAAACAAAAAGTAAATTATTTATTTGCAAATGTTCTTTCAGTTTGTTTTTAAAAAACATAGCTTGTTCCAAAAAGGATATAAGTGATGTGCATATTAAAAATTCAGAACTTCTCAGAAAATTTGTCTCTGGTACCTCAGACCTGCTTAGTGCTCCTAAACACATAATTTTTTTTACTAATTAAGTCCCTGGATGACTAAGTGTTTACCTCTGGGGGATGCTCAGGACCACTTTAATTTTAAGTAGCTTCTTCAGCTAATTTCTGCTGAGATCCAAAACTAGCTGTGCTCAGCGAACCAGCAGTGAGACTGTGAAGAAATGACATTTTAATTGTAATGGCATTAATTGAAGAGTGAGGAAATACTGGAGCTGATCAGTTAAGCTAGCCACTGTCTACAACCGGTATTGTTTCCTACATAATGATGTATAATTTCATGTTTGATAAATGTGCAGCCTTTCTAAATTCAGACAATAGATATGATTAGTATAGCAGTTACAGCCTAGTGTGTTTGACTCTTGTAAACAGCTTTACATGCCTATGCAGGTGTGTAAGAGTGAAAAAATAGGAAAGTAAAGTACAGGTATTTTGTGGAAGCAATGAAGTTTCACAAAATGTTCCTTTTCAGCTTTTCAGGATGCTGGTAGTGAATGATGTAGCTTTACTTTTTCCTCTAGAAATGAGCAAGAAATTGTGTAAACCCACCCATTCCTTGACTGTAATTGATATTTTGTAACCATGTACTGTAGAATACGACTTATCATTACAGGAGTACTAATCGTTGTCAATCAGTAATACTAATCAGTAATGACTTTCCATAAATCTCACCAAGAGCAATCGTACCGCTCTAGCTTGGGACCTGTTATAAAAAATTGCCTGGGCTATCTAATCTCTGTGCTAGACAGAGCTGAAAATACTGGCTCAAATTAGTTTGTGATAGAAGCAGATATCTCCATTTTGACATGCCTGAGCTTGAAAAAAATCTCCTTTAGCAGAAAATTGGGTAAAAGCTTAGTATGTCTTAATCCCAAATATGAGATTTCATTTAAAAGTTTATAAGGACAATTTCTATATTTATATTTAATTTTATCTAAAGCTGCAGGAACTCTATCACCTGGCAGCTGAGCTTTACCCTTCTCCTTCTCTATTCTTCTGCTAAGGAGCATCTCAAACTTGACCAAAAAAAAAAAAAGTTCAGGCTGGGCACTTTCCATTTATCTGCTGTGTTGGGTTTTGTGTTGGCTGAGGACCCTGAGTGGAAAGGAGTCCATCAAGTCATCTGCCATGTATCAGTCTGTGCTACTCTGATTCTTCCAGCAGTATATGCTTTCTCTGTACAAGTTTTAAGTGATTGAAGTGACAAAGCTTTTGCATCTTCCTTTGGGGAAACTCTCTTATGCAGTTTTTTTCTGATACTGTGCTCAAATTTTTCTTTAACCTGTCTTCATGCCATTGCTGTAGTGTATAACCCTTGTTTCCCCTGGCAATTTCTGTCTTGTTTTCCTCTTTATATGCTTCAAACCATTCTGAACAGCGTTATTATTCTCACTCTTTATTGTCTTTATTAATCCCGTGTATATTTCATTATCTCAGATGTGGTATTTGTTTTTTCTTGTTTGAATCCTTCCAAGCCAGCTGATATTTTTCTAGATCTGTGATGTTGAGAACAGGTATGTGGAGAGGAAATCTACCTATCAGTGTCTCTGATATGAAATAATGACCCTGTGTATACCTGTCAAGATTGAAAATTCATATGATGTTGCAACTATTATTTTTTTTCTTCTTCAAAGTGCTTTTAAAGCACTTCTCTTTAAACATAGGCATGTGTGGGTTCCCATATAATGTCTGACTGTATGGCTTCTCAAAGATGCTCCTGGAATTAAATTATCTCCTGCCTTGTGTAGGAAGACTATAGCTATGCTTATAACATCCACTTTATAGCTCATATATAAAATCTCTTACTGCTCTTTGGCTTCTGTCTGTAGGGACCAAACTCTTGGAGGCTGTCTAATGCTGCATTGATACCTGATCGATCATTTGTAGAACTAGGGCTTTTCTTTTCCATGAGCTGTTTTGAGGAGGCATTTGTTCCCTGTAAGCACATCTTTTGGATTTGGATTTGACTGGGACATTTTGTTTGTTACTCTTACAACACAACAGAAATCAACACATATCTCCTTCTCTATCACCTTCATAGTTACGTCAAGGCTGTCTCTGATACTTCCAGTAACTGGATACTCCCTGGTTTTATTTCAAATGGCACCGAAACAAAGATGTATTGAAATTCTTAAAATTAAGAAGTATCATTTTGAAATAATAAGTTGGAATTTGAATTTATGGAAAATAAGCAAATTCACTATAAAGGAAAAAAAATCATGATTTGTTAGAAGAAATGTTTTCTCAAGATATCCCTTACTCTAGAGAATGCCCCTCATGCATCTGTCACATTTTAGACCAAGAAAAATGATCCCCTTATTTTTACCAGGCTCTCCCATGACACTTCTGAGTGCCCATAATTCCAGCCTGCTCTGCAGGAATGGAGCTTTCCTCATCTCCTCATCACAGGAGGTTCCCTCCAAACATCAGGAAACACTTTTTTTTTTTTTTTTTTTTTTTTTTTTTTTTTTTTTTTTTTTTTTTTTTTGTGTGGGGGACGGGGCTCACAGGCCGGGGTGGCC
>VXBL01003303.1:740210-834543 GCA_013400195.1 Aramus guarauna
GGAGTGTCCATCCTTGGAGATGTTAAAGACTTACCTGGACATGGTCCTGGAGATTTGACTCTAGGTGGCCCTGCTTGAGCAGGGGGTTGGACAAGATGACCTCTAGAGTTGCCTTCCAACCTTAGCCATTCTGTGATCTCTCTTGAGAATGGGTTTACTTTGCATTGTTTTAACTAGACCAGTAAGGAAAAGTTAGAAGTCACTTCGTTGACCTGTGGTTTAGGAGTCCAGTATGATTCTGTAGGTTTGTCTTTTAGGCATCATCATCTACGTGCCTGATCACTTATTCTCGTTTTAGCCTGGGATTCCAACACTGCAGCTTTGCCTTGAGGTCCACAATTAAGCAGTCAAGTAATTTGTATCACCACAGACCTCTGGTAAGACCAATATGTCATCTGTGTAATAGCTAACTGCATTTTTGAGATTTAGTTAAAATAAACTGGTTTATAGCAGCTAGATACACTAGTTGTTCCACAAAGCTAATTAAAATGGTTAACTTAAGAAAGAGGAAACAAGATGTTATTCCTTGCCTGCTCCTCCTTAAATTTTCTACCAAAATAAGCTTCAGCTAATGCCACCTACATAATACAGCACATCTATTACTATTTCTCTTTTCTAAATCAAGGCTATTTACTAGGCTTAAATGTCAGTGGTTTCTAGTATCAGAAAAATAATGTCTCCCTATAAACTAAGGTAATGGACATTTTCTCTTTGCTGACATTATGATAGCAAGATGGATTCATGTCGCACCAAGAAAGAAACCCTAAACATAAGCAATTAACAATGGATTTCAGGGCCCTGCTCTATGAGCGGTGTTAAAAGTATAAATGAACAATTGTAAAATGGAAACCTAATCTAATATACCTAGTGGATTAGTGCCTCAGGCCTACGGTGAATTTTCAGAGCAACACAATCATGAGTTTTATGACCCTACACTTCATAACAAGATTAGAAATAGACTATTTGTTACTGTCCAGAAATAGAGAAAGGTTGGCAAGATCAGTGTGCAGTTAACCTCATATATTTAAGAACCCAACCTATGGAAAACGTTGCATTTTTTGACAGAAGAATACCGAAGACCTAAATTTGATTTATATGTAGCTTGTTTATTGAGAGGCTATGGTTACTGAGAAAGTATTATTGTTAACATGTGTAGTGATACCACAGTAGTGTTGCCGTAGGCTTCTTTTTCTGAACCTGTAATGGGGGAAATTTGTGGATAGAGATATAATCTTTTATTAGGTAAGCTGACAAGGCTGGAGACAAGCTTCAGGTTTTGGGGTCTTCCATGTAGTTTTAACAGTAAGCAACTAAATAATACAAACTGAAAGTACATAGTGCATTTTAACTTAATTATGCTAAACCGACCACCTGAAAGAAAAGAGTTTCTGGACTCTGTGGATCTAAGTGAGCAAATAGCTATGCATTCAGCAAAAGGGAGATGGGGTATGATGCAGTCATTTGCATAAATATGAAAGCGTGCAGTTATCAAGGGCTAGCAATTGTGAAAAAAGACTGCGTACTTTGTTGAGAATAAGATGTGAAAATGGCTGATGGTTAAACATTATATAACCTAACAATACCTTTTAAAGCTATACAATATTTTCTTTTTATAGGTTTCTCCCTCCTGGCAGGTGAAAGGGAATTATCTAAATTTATTTCATTTATGTCTCCTAGCAGCTTCCTTATCTGTCCTACAGACTTGCTTTTGAATTCTGCTAAATCTCCTAAACTCTGAAATCTTTTACCTCTGATGAAATCTGTTTTGCTGGCTGTTTAGGGAAATCGTTTTAGCTACCGTCCTCTCATAACTCCTGACTTCAAATACTATCTGCTCTTCTGCTTCCTGAGAGCAATGGCTGTCCTACAGCTAGCATCAAAGGGCTAATACTGAGAGAATAAAGGAAATACTGAAGTCTCCACAAAGCTGAGAAGCACAAAACACCTTCCTTATACCAGGAGGAGATGACCCATGTAATCTCCTGTGTCTGGTGGGATGAGCTGCTAAACACAGAGGGAAGAGGCATCTGAACTGCAAACAGGAGAGTTGTCAAGTTTGCTCCCCTCCTATAGTTTTCTGTTGNCTCCTCAAAGAGCTGAATGTATTGCCTACTATGCACAATAATGCTTCATTATCCCAAAGAAAGATGGAAGTGTCCTATCACATATTTGAGATTTAATGTAGAAAGAAACAGGGAGTTCATAGATGTTGAGGAGCAATGAAGGAAACATCAGATGTAGGCCTTGTTAGCTTTATTGCAGAAGAGAAAAATAACATTTTGGGACTACATACCATCTATGCAGGATGTGTAGTTATAATTAAATTAGTATTTCTTGTTGGTTGTTTCTCTGCTCAGCATAACAGGACTTTCCTCTAGTGTGCGGGTGTACGGTATGTCTGTGTGGTGAAGCAGGGTGGCCTCTTCCCATGTTCTAAAACTTCACCTAGGAATTGGTTAAGCTTAGTCCTCCCATGTGAGTGGGCTGTTCAAGTTGAAATGCTCTGGATCTCTCGAGTCAGTGTATGTTTGATGCTTCAGCTGGGATTTCTAAGGCTGCTTAGTCCTGCATGCTTTTCAGGCAGGGTATGGGAGAACTTAAGATATGGAGAGGAGATAATTGCATGCATGAACATAAAAGGTCCAAATATTGAGTTGTGTTGTTTTTGCAAACTAGTAATGATTTCTTGAGCACAATGAGTAAACAGAACTTGGCAAAAACAATAGGCATAGGTTTTCCTGCAAAATATTTTCATACAAATACCTAAGAAACTGATGAGTAGTTTGCACAATGCTCTGATGTATGCAGATGCTTTTACTACTTAAAAACTTGATAATTGAACACGAGGCGAATATGCTCTACTATTTCAAGGTAGTCATTGGATTATCCTTTTATCTTCCTGTGCCGCATGGTTGCTGCAGCTCAGTTGGAATGTATTCGTGCTGTTCGTGACAAATATATGCCTCTCCCTCTTTCTGAGAAAGCATGAGGGAGCAATCGTATCTGGAAAAAGTAAGGAGCTGGGGATATGTAGAGATTGGTGTGTGCTATAAAGTGGAGCATCCTCAAATCTGCCAATAATGTTATGAATAAGTAGTATAGGAAAAGGCTTAGGTTTAAACATGAAAATAACCATATATATTATGACAGTTCATACACCATAGTGCTCATAACAAACATTTTTCTTGATAACTGTGAAGCATTATCCCCATGGAAAAATAGAATATTCAGCTCAGTGGGAAATACGCCTTAATAAAACTAAAACATAAATGTGTCTTATTACACACTTTACCAGGTACGTAATTTTCACTCTAATTCTGAAGCCACGAGATTACTAGATAAAACAGTTTTTTAAAGCATCTTGACTACTGTGCAAGTACACCAATATAAAATGGCAGAAATACTGTCTGTTCTTAATAGCTAATATGAATATTGGAGTGTTCAAATTGCATGTACTGGGGTTAAGCTAATGTGAATTGACTTAGTGGTGTTCTTTTAAGGTTTCATACATAAATAATTTATTTTTACTTAAGAATAAACATCCTTTAAACTAATAATAAAAAAAAGAGTTCCAGTTATGAAAGAGTTTACTAGCAAAGACAACCCAAAATAGTCTGCGCATTTATTCTCACTTAAGAGCTGTGGAGCGTAGCAGGGAGGGGGATTTTACCTAATAAATTAAAAAAGAAATTAAGAAGGTTTATAAATATGAAACTCCAGAGAAAGATATTGCAATAGTCGTTTACAAAAAGAGACAGAAGTTGTTGAGGTTAAACCATATTTTTTAAGCTTCTGTCAATGCTCCTTGTAAAATAAGTGAGAGAGGGAGAGAGAAGGGTAGCTGGTGGTTGAGGTTCTTGCCAGGGTGCCCTGTTTTGATTCAGGAGGAACAAGAAGCTGCAAGACCTCTCCCACACCTCAAATGGTTACTGAAATTATCAGCCTGTCTGGTCTTTGATACCATCTCTTGCTTTCACTGTATCCTTTCCACAGAAATGTCTCCCTGGACATATCAAGAAAGAGGCTCCTATTTTTTTGAGATTTCATTGAGACTGGCATATTCTTGTGGCGATGCTCTATTTTCAGTGGAGCAGCAGGACTTTGTTCATCAGTTGCTAGTCCAGAGAAATTGTGCATATGTTGTCAGATAACAGGGTATTCTCCAAATCTGAAGCTGTGCATTTTACAATTTCTCTTTTATTTTGAATGTTCAGAGAGACTCGGAGAAGTTCGGCAGGGGAGGGAATTTGATTACTGGCTTCGAGCACTGCTGAACTTTTCAGCATTTGTACATCAGTCAGTAGGGATTGTTCCCTTTGAGTCCCTCTGTGTACATCAAGCTTATAAGCTTAAGATGCTCGGGCAGTTCTTTCTCCTAGGAACTAATGAAGGATGTGAGTGGTAGAAATTTTTTTTTTTTTTTTTTTTTTTTTTTTTTTTTTTGTGGTTGCAGCATTTACTTCGATCTTGATTTCGCTTCTGGAGGCATCCTCAAAAATGTGAAGTAAACAGAAATAAGCCACTGCTGATGGCCCATCGTGTTTTAACCAGAAATCAGTTCCCTTTTTAAATTATTAATTTTTGATGCATTACATTTACTACATTTTAATACATTAAAAATTTGTTAGTCCAACTAAGGGAATGGATTTTCTGGGAATAGAGACCAGTAACATAGTCACTATTGCATAGAGGAGTGGCACTAATTGTGCAAAATACTCAGTGTAAATTTTGTTTGAATCCAAAACATCAGTCCCAGCATTATTATGAGGTAAAGCAGAGTTGGCTCAAGAGAACAGGTGAAGAAGGCATTGACATTGTAGTCAAAATTACTTAGGTATAAATACCTTAAATATTTAGGTACACAAATTGATAATTTAATTGTAAAATCTTTCAATATAAACTACAATTTCTGGAAATGTGTTGAATAGAGCTTCACTCTTCTTTGTGACTTCCTTTTAATGGCTCAGAGAGGTCACTTTAACTGTTAATAAAGCAAATTATTTCAACTTGAATCCACTGATTTGCATTAGGTGGCTTATCAAACCCTTGTAATTCCAAGAATATTGATAATTTCTTTCCCCCTTTGGTCAATACAAGATGCATCAAGTCCTATGGGCATATTTGAGTGACAGAACCTCTCTTGGCTAAAGGAGAGCTGCCTAGGAGACAGAGAAAGTGAAATTATACAGAGACTGAGAGGAAAATCTGTCAGAAGAGTTCTTGCCCCTCCTTGCACATGAGGGATTTCAGTCACATTTGCATGATCCATGAAGTTCTGAGACTCCATGTTTCAGAGGCGAATTAGTGAATTTCAGACTTGCGTTCGAGCACAGTACGATGTCTTGATTTCAAGATGTTCCTGATAGCTGGGAGGATGCAATTATTGGTATAACTATCCCTTGAAGGCCTGATTAAAATTAGGCTTTCAGTATGTCTGGCACTTACAAAACAAAACAAAAAAACCAAAACCAAACAAACAAATCTAAACTGCAGCTCTGTAGCAGCAAACAACAAAGGCAAGTCAAAAGATGGGAAAGGGGAGATGAAGGAAGTGTAAGTGCTATAAATGCTGGGGTTTCCATCTGGGCTGCCTTCTCCTGTGCTGCACTGCTCCCAGCCTTCAGCTGCTTACCCAGCTGACTCCCCTTTCTATGATTCGCTGTGTAGCAACTTTGGATGGCTTCATTTCATACCACAGGTTTTTGTTTTGTTTGGTTGGGTTTTTTAAGGTGTATGGACACTAGTTACTGATAATTTTAAATTGCCAAATGTAGTCTTTGGTTGGATGGAAGTGGGAAGCAGCTACTTGGAGGTGAGGACTACATCTGATGTTTCTTGGGGCAGCCTAGAGGGCAGGGGTAGAGATCTGTTACTCAAATCCGAGTCTTAAATTTTGGCAGATTTCTAAAGTACATTCATTGGGTAGATTGAAGTCACTGAGATACCTTATGTGTTTGTCTTGTGAATGCAGAGGCACTTCTGTAAGCACTAGCTGAATGTGTTTGACTAATGCACACAGGCCAACTTTTACTTCCATTTTACCTAAAATCTAAATGCTTTTTCTATAGTACATCTTCAGGGCAAGGATTTTTAAACCATAATGATCATAGAAAGTATCTTGTGATTTTTGTCACATGAAGTAACTTCATTTTCAGACTCTCCTTTGGTCACTGTTTTCCTAGTGAAACACGTCAGTGAATTTTCCCAGACTTTGAATTCCACCGTTGTATCTTTCATTACAAATAAGTTCTGCTGTATTGGACCTTCATGAGCAGTTTTTTGGTCTTTGTTTTTTACTTTTTATTGTAAAAGGGAGAGGGTGACGCTGCAAAATGAAGAAATTTTACAAGGTAGAGTTTTAAGTTCTTTTTCAAAAGGAATAGTGGAGTAGGAGTAATTTTTTCCCCAGTGCTCGCATCTGCCATTCCCTCGATAGCATCTTACAAATGGGTTTTATCTGCAGGATAGGCTCTATTTTGTCTTTAGCCAATGCTGCTGTACTCCCCTGTCTATTCTTTTACATGTAGTGTGAGCCTGAAATCTTTTTTGGAATTTGAGCGTGTTTCTGTGGTACATCAGAGGCAGGCCCAGATTTTTAAGGCAGTTGGGTGGGAAGCTGGGTGAAGAAGCGATTGGAAGACATCCTGGTTTTAGGCTCTAATGGGTGTCTTTGGCTGGCAGCAAAAGATTAAAGTGCTTGCCCTGGAAGGATGCTGGGTTTGGCTTTCAGATTCACACAGTTCTTTCATTACAATATGTATCTGTGTCTGAATCTCAGGCTGTATTCCTTTATTCTTTTGCTTTTTCTTCCCACCACGTTTTGTCAAAAAATAAACCCAGTCCTTTTGCTAATAATAAACCCTGCTAAGATTTGCAATTTAATTTCATATGCAACACACACTCATCTGTTCTTTACAGGTTGGGAAAAGCTTCTCTCACCCACCTCCCCACACCTCCCCAAAATCTGGTTGCAACCCACTTTATGTTCTATCCCTACATGAATTACTTGTATTTTGTCACAATGGATGTTTACAGCTTGGTAATGAGCTATTAATATTCTGCATCTAAAAATAAAGCAGAAACAAAAGTGCTGATATATTAACCAATTCCTTAAATCTGAAATAACTGTAAAAGGAATATATATATTTATTATTATTACGGAGAATGTGAATTGCACAAGCCACATAGTGCTTCAGCAGTTTCTGGCTGGGTTTTGTGCTGAGCAGGCACTTAATTAGTGTGGTTCCTCCCTTTATGTTTGTTTTAGTCATTATAAGTAAATGCACACATAAGCACATATATGTATGTATCTGTGACTCAGTTACAATGATGCACTCAGTCTGTAAAAGCACAGTATGTTTTTAACCTATATAAACTATGAGTTTGGCTGGTGGATTGGATGATTTGAGATCATCCAGGAAATAAGTTTCTCCTCTGAGTGTTTTAAAGTCTCCCCCCCGCCCCCCAACCTTTCGCAGGACTAAACACATAATTTTGTAAACACGTGTTAATTTAGCAGTGACAATCTGGATATGCAAATACGTTAATCGTACAGGAAAACTTGTTTATAGGAGATCAGCAATGCACACAATTTAGTTCTGTGATTCAATTTAAAAACTCCCTGAAAGTAAAGAATACCCAACCACTGCATCACTTTGATGAAAATTAAAATGTGGAAGGATTTGGACTGAGTCATTTAACAAGTAAATAGATAGTAAATGAACCATGTAATTTACTTTGGTTCAAATGCATTACCTTAAAAAAAGATGCCCTCATCAGCTGCAGAGCTTGTGGTGTTCCAGCAGTGGTAGGTAATGCTGTATTTGGAAACAGGTGATGTGGGAAACGAATAGGGCAGGAATGTAATGATCTAAGACAGGAGTCAGATCTGGCATTACTTCAGACTCTTGCTTAATGATTTCCCTGGTATTTAGCTATTGTATTGCCATGTTAGTGCTTTCCTATCAGAAAATCAAAGTATAAAGGGATGAATATAGATGATGCCTTGAGCGCTGCTATTGGTATCTTGAAAGTATGATTTAGACTATTATACTCAAATTTAAGGTGTAGCAAATCAAAATCCGCAATGTCTGGTACAAAAGACCTGCAGATCTATATACTTGCTATACCAAAATAAGTATCTTCTAATCCCAAAGCCAGTTATGATATTTGAAACAGCATCAGGGAGGAAACATAAATTTTCCCCCAAATAAGTGACAGCATGCCCACAAAACCATAATTCTTTGGAAATGAAAATTACCTTTGCTAAAGTAAGTTATACCTTACAGAGTGGAGACCTCTTTTGGCAAATAAGTGGAAGCAGTACTTGCTGCCTCATTAGCTGTGTGATGTTGTTACCTCTCTGTCTCTGGTATTTCATCTTCATCTGAGTAGCAGCTTGAACAGCAATGCTTTTTTAAAGGCAGGAGGAGAGGGTATTTTAAATCCCACAGTGACTTTGTAGTGCTACAAATAACAGCACCCCATAATGTTTCCATGAAGAAAGTGCTGAAGGCAGAGCCTTCAGCCACTGATATGAAGTGAGAGAGATGTATTCCTCCAAATTGGACCTGAAATGGTACATTCCAAAACCAATACTATATCTCTGATTACTCTTGAGAAGAGGTGAGTTAAAAAACCCCACAAACTTATATAAATTTGGTAACGCTTATAACTGTTACCAAAAGATTCCAATGGTCTTTGGAGTTTTCTTGCTCATACAAGTAGTTGGAAGAGACTGAGTAGACCAGAGAAAAAGTCCAAAATATAGTGCTGGAAGCTTCCCGCTAGGCTAAGTTCAAATATAATCTTCTTTTGCTGCATCTCATATTGAAGTGCTGAGAATGGAATTGGCTATCCAGAGAGCATTCACATTCCGAGAGCTAATAAAAACGTGCGTCCTGCTGTCAAATTGAGATCCTTTGCAAGCACCTGGGGATTAATTGTCCAGTCTACCAACCTGGAATAAAAATGTGTTTTTAAATGGAAATATATACATAAAAGAAATGTGACAGAGGAGGGGGCTAATAGCATGCTGCTTGGTTTTGCCCTCACCTCAAATGTGTCTAACATAATCTTCTGCAATCAGCTCTGTTGGAAGGACAGCTAGTAACTAAAGCAGCTTCTTTTCACAAGAAAAAAAAAAATCCATGCTAGTATGGCAGCCACTTACAGTTTATTATTATTTTTAAAGATTGGATGACTTAAGTAACCTTTATGGAACAAGTGGTATCCCAAAATAAAATTATGTTAAGTTAGAAATTCTTATTCTTGAAATTCTTCTGAAAAGGATATGCAGTTTTTAAATTGAAGGCCAACAGAATAGTCCTAATTCAGTATAGAATCTGTATGTGGAAAAGAAAATAACTGCACATCTTATATGTGGAGAATGTATAGGTAGGACTAGACTGTAGTGAGTTATCTGGACTTTCATGGCTTTATATTTCTTTGATGTTTATCAAAACTGAAAGCCTATGAGGTTTTTTTATTTTGCAGGGCAGGATTTTCTACCCCTTTCATCAAGTTTCTTTGTTCACCACTGATTTTTCTCCAATATGTGTGTTTACAGCTGAGAAACACTGATGCTAGGCAGTTGCTTGTCCAGATTTGTTTTAGAAGAGTTTGATGGAACTGCTGGGAAAAGAGGGGCGGGGGGGGGGAATCTTAGCTGATTCATTCTTCTCTTTAAAGGTGATCAACTGCAAAAGACTTTCTGTAGCAATGATAAATGCAACACCATGCAGGTAGGCCCACCAGCAGCAATCTACCCAGGATTAAGGACCTGCCACAGGGAGGGTAGACTGTAGCAGAGGAGGAGACAACTCGTTCATCTAACATTCCTAAGAATACTTTTTTTTTCTTGCCAAAAGACTCAAAATCTTTAAACAAAGTCTATGATATCAAACCGATAAAAGGATGGAAAAAAATATGATTATGACATACTCAGCTGCCAAGCTGCAGATCATTTGTAACCAAATCTGTAAATATTTAAAGAATCACCTTTCTCAGGCCTACTTTTCCTCCTCAATCTGTGTTTTTCACTGTGTCATATTTTAAGGACACGGCTTTCTCAGGGGATACACATTTTGTGTTATAACTGACAAATCCACTCTAGCAGGAAAAAAACCTCATCTGTGGTTGTATCAAATAGAGCAGCGCAAATTTGTGCGAGGAAACTGCCTAATCTGACTGGAGCATATGTATTTAAACTATTTTCAGATGAGCATTGATAATTGTGAATTCTCTTATTTTGGTTTTAAAGAAGAAACAGACTGTTTCTTTTCTTCATACACTTTGCTCTTCTGCAGTCTTTCAGTCTCTCCTTTTCCTGCGGGTGTAAAGATTAATATGAGCCTATGTCTGGGGAGAGCTCAGGTTTTTCTGATTTCACTTAGTTTCTTGGCAACTTCCCTCTGTACATCTGATCAAAATAAGTAATGCTTTATGTTGGGGAAAGTTTATGAGAAAAGCTTATTGAGTCAAAGTGTAATAAGACTTGTACGGGAAAGGGAAAAAATTGTGGACCAGTCAGAAGAGTGATAGAAGAGATATGACATTTTTCGTAGCATCTGGCCAATTGCTTTTGTTTTGCTTAATTAAGAGATTTATTGTAAGACACTAAGCCTCAACCTCATTTAATTTTTTTCATTATATTTGTAAAGATCTGCTTGGAACTGCTAAAACATTTCCTGTTGTATGCTTATTTTCTTTGTATGTCTCTATTAAAACCATCTACTTAATTCTTATGTATTTAAAACGTCTTCAAATAGGGTATGGATACTTATGCTTCTCTAACAGACTGTCATGTAAACTGAGTTGCAAGATTAGCGTTACCTATATATTACTAAGTTAACTGAGTGGACAATTTCTATAGGCTCTTAATAAATAGGTATTGCAGTATGGAAAAAAAACTAGTATCAGAAGGGTAATTTGATATTTTTATAGTATTTTATTTTCTTAAGCTTAGAAAGTGTTGTGCTGTGAGCTGTTTAATTTCTTCTCACGGCTGAAAAATATACCATTAGTTTTCTCCTAAGTACGTCACTGTGTCCTCTGTAAGACTATTCTTCACTAAAGGACAGTTGCTCTGAAACACAGGGTCGAGAGAGTCTCGTTCTTGGTGGAAAAGAATACTTAATTAATAGAAAAGTTGTAGTCTGGTAAGCCTAACCTCTGACCTGAAGATGAAAGATCAAGCTGAAGAACTGGATAATGTGGCTAACACCACAGGAGGAAATGGCCGGCACAGATATATATGTATTAATAGTTTTCTGAAAATGCAGGTTTTCACAAAAGTTGGTGCTACTATATTGGTTGCCAATAATTGCAAATCTGTCAGCATGCATCGGTTGGCATGCTTTGCCCTTTTGGGGTTATGGTACAAAAAGTCAGTGCTGATGAGACATATTTATGCCAGGAAATACAAGAAATTAATTTTCAGCATTGATCGGTGGAACGTATCCAGGCTTATTTCAATAATGGAAAAGAAACCCCAAACATGCAGCATTAAAGATTACAGTTTACTTTCCGACAAAGCTACCTGCAGCAATCCAAGCTTCTTGAACAATTCCATGTTAAAACATGTGAATATGTTTTTAAACGGTAAACCAAAAATGGTAATTTCACTAGATAAGACTAGTGAGGAGAAACTTTTTACTACACAAAGTTCTCCAGGAGAATAGTGCTCTAGTTCTTCTCTGCAATAATAACCTGGACAATACAAAACGTACCCCAGGAATCAGAGGTTAGTTTTGCCTCACCGTTTTTGATGGCAGATCTTCAGGTTCCTCAAAAAAGAGCCCACCAGTGGGTGAGGTCTGATGGGGGCCTGGCAGCTGAAGCAGTCCTGAATCTTATGAAGTCTTTGTAACCAGGCATATTGCCAACTATTATTTTTCCATGACTTTAACGAAAAGCAAATCAAAAGAAAGCGTGGTATTTTTGAAATGCTAAGGAAGATTGATGAAGATTTTTTTTTTGACTGTACAAGGAATTAGGTATGGGAGAAATGTTTGTTGGTAGAGCTTCTTTTAAGAAGCTGAATATAACACAAATATATTCTTTCTTCTCTCCCTCTCCTTTTCTGTGAGTGGATAATATCCATATGCTGTTGTCTACCAGTAGTACTGATATGCACAAACAAAATACTACTTTTTTAAAAATCCACACCAAAACCACAAAAAACGCGCTTTTTTTTTTTTATCTATCTTGTGGCATCTCTCATCTTCCACTTTCCATCTCAAGCCAAAGCAAATAAGAAACCTTAAACTTTAAGTGACATTTTACTGTATAGTTGATATGATTTCAGGTATATCATTTCACTGTGAGATTTACTAACTAACTTTGGGGTTGTTGGGTTTTTCACATCTCTTTAAAACCTAAAAATATCTTACAATTTGCTAGAGAGAAATGAGAGTTCCCATTCCATCAGTGTTATTGGTAAAGTAGTTGCAAGCTGTGACATTGTAAAGCTTGTCCATTTTTAATCAGATCCCCCAGAGTGTTGAAAGAACTTTCTGAGTCTGGACTAATGAGGAGCAAAAGTGAATATCTCATCTGAGCATCCAGGTGAGGAGGAATAAAGTTTCCCATGACCCCAATAGCACTATGTTGTCACTTCCACAGAAGGAAAAACGCGGTTGGCTCCTAAGTAGCCTGATGCATAAAAACTTAAGTGGCATTTAAAGAAATAAAAACAAAACCTCAACCTGTGCATCTCTCGTTGCAAATTCAGTGATTGAATACAAAATGCTTCTTTATGAGCAAACAGGCATCCAGAAAACTGAAGATTTTGATGGGTGTTTTATTTTCCGATCCTTTTTTATGATTATGTATCTTACAATTATACTGCTGACTGTTTGTATCTGTCAGCAAGATAGCAAACCAGCACAGGTGTCAGCAGTCTGTGCCATCTGCCATATTAGATTGTGCACAGTGCTATTTAGAACAATGCTATCATCTTAATATTCTAGATACCTTAATGAGTTTCTCAGACTAATTAAATGTGCAACTTGCAGAGATCGTTGGATGCCAGACTGTGGTGGCTGGGAAAAAGCTTCTCATTGTTCAGAAACAGCTTTACAATGGTAGAGGCGTATTTCAGGTTTTAGAACAAAAACAAGGTAATATTTGATTTTAGATTAAACAAATTAATAAGCACTTAAAACTACAAAAAGACATGTAAATGCAAATAAATACAGTAATACTTTCCAGATGATGATAACAGATTAGGAAGAACTTGATGGCTGAAAGGACCACACAACAGAAACGATGCCTTGATGGTACAATCTCAATTCCTGAACTTTGGATGAGTGGCTGCTGCTCAGATGAGGATTCGAAAGTGATGGAATGGGGAAAATAGATACCCAGCACCCATACTCTAGTACAGAGAAACAGCCGCTCTCAAAGCAAGCAATACAGCTAAACAGAAAAACACATCACCTTCGCTTTTTTACATTTGTATTCCAGGTTTTGTGTGCTTTTTCAAAGCACACAATTTTTAATTTCTGAGGGAGACTAACCAAAAACTGGTGTTAGGTGTTGCACGTTACACTTACTCGAATACTCATTGGGAAAATCTCAGGGAAAAAATTAAAAGGGAAACTAAAAGAGAAAAGCAGATGAATAATTTTTGTCACTTTTTAAACCAATTCCTCTTAGGTATATGTTTCACTTTGTTTTCCTTCTGCATTGTTCTTCTCTGCAGCAGATCAGATGATGTATGTCTCATTACAACAAAGATGGAGGCAATGAAGATTATTCTCAGAAGCAATTTAAATTAGACGTCTCTGTTGTTGAACCCAGACATTGTCATTCCAGGTTTTTCATTCATTGAGGTAGCATAATTTAATTGAGTGTGTTAAATTACAGGTCTAATATTTTTATTTAATTATAAACTTTATAGAAATAGTCTACGTGGAGGAGTGCAGAGAAAGGGGATAGAGCAGTTTTTATTTCCATGTGGGTTTTTTGCATCTGAGTAGTTTAAAATCAGATCAGAGATTATGTTGTTACACGGATCAAAATCTTGTGCCTGCCTATGTGGGGAATGGACATTAACAGGACATTTATGCACATATGAAGTGAGGTTGTAGAAGCTAAGATTTAAGTGGATGTACTAGTGGTGTACGTACCACAACAATGTATGAATAATGCTGTTGAGCAAAACAGAATTTTGTGCATGAGTATTTGAATGAGCTATGGCCAATATTTTGTTCTTGTCGGACTGGAGGCTTGGATCAGACATTTTCCATTTGTGACATTTCTGGGCCAGTGTGTTAGGTCACTTAGTTGAAGAGAAAGCTCCAAACCTCCATTTCTTCCTCCAAATCAGTTGAAATACGTTTCCTCAAGCTGATCTTTTCTTTGTAATCATTTTGAGCAGGATAGAAGAAATATTTTTTTAAAAAAAATTATTAATATGGTCAGAAGATAAATTAATTTCTCAGCAGGAAACAAGACACAAATATTTAGCAGAGCGCTCCCCTCCAGCAGGAAGCTTTGTGTGAGCGGTCTTGCAGGACTGCAGTGGCCTCTGCAGCATTCATGTAGGCCTTCAAGATCTCTTTGTACAGCAGTTGAAAAATGCTAATTGTGTGAAACAGTCTGTAATTCACTTTATGACTAGAGTTTATCTCTTAATTTTGGCTGGGTGTCTTCACCTGATAGACTTCAGATTGTGTATTTTCAGGACATGGTGCATTAATGGCTAAGCTAGTCAGAAGACCTTTCTGATCTACTGGGGAACTCTTAGCCTGCGTTCAACTAAGAACATCTACTATGACATGTAGAGGAGTGCTGGAAAATATAACTGCGGTGCATTAAGCACTCTTCTGAAGGGTAGAATTCAATTACGAGCAAAACCTTTGCTTGTCTTGAAGGACAGGCTCCCTCTTGGTAGAAGAAAACGTTGGCTGTTAAGTAATGAAATATATTTTCCGGAGCCTGGCTTCATATACCTCCACAGTTTACCAGTTTATGCTTCGAAGCAAAATTGGCAGTCGCTGGATGAAGAGAGTAACTATGAACTGGCAACCTTTGAGAACTCCTATTTGATTTAATGTTTGCAAAGAATAAGAAAAATGGGCACGCTTGTAACTGTGATTGTCAAACCAGGCTTTTTAGTTGAACGTTTCATTTCTTACGTTTATAGCTGATAATGTTGCTTGTATTCGTCATTTTGCTTCACCAGTCAGGTCACAGGTACAGATACAGTACTTAAACATTTCCACAAGAAATGAGAATCCTGGCTGCTGGAGTCAACGCGTTCAAAGGCAATTTTTGAAGACAAATGTTGACATGTAATGCATTTCAACCTAGTAGGACTTTTGTCCTCAATATTATTAGATTTGATTTAGCAATTCATTTTGCTTTATGATTTGCATTTTATTTAAATATTCATTCCTAGGTGGTATACATCTACTGTTTAGTTAGGTAGACTAAGTTCTTACAATTGTAATAATCAATTTCCAACAACAGGAATTTTAGTTGAATGTTAGCTTAACTGCTTGAGTAAGACGTTCAAGGCAAGGTTGGGGGAACAGTGGTGCAGCTGGCACTTTCCATTCTGGCTTTTGCCCTCCATTTTTCTGTATCTAAGCCTGAGTTTACCTGCAAAGTTTTTACTTTTCTTTTTTACTTTCAGGTAAAGGAGCCATCTCCTTTGTTTGTTTCTTTCGTCAGAAATGTCACTCACCTTTTTTTTGCTGCTTCTTTTCCAAGTGCAGATGACATTTCCACTGTACTTAAGGAGCATACTAATGGTACAGTATTAATGTCTACCTCCTTTCTCTTGCTGGCAATGACTTGGCTAATAGCTTGCTATTCATAGAAATGACCTCTTGAGAAAGATCAATTAATTTGTGTCTTCCCTCAGCAATGAATTTAACTGTTTTGCTTGCAAGAGAGGGGAGAAGGAGCAAAATACAGAAAATTTGCTTGTAAGGTGAAGCAAGTGTGAAGCATTTAGTTCCAGTTGTAGGTCATTGGTGAGAGTGGGGGTGCAGAGGAAAGGCATCTTCCTCCAAGCACTGAACACCTGGAAGCAACTTCATTTGAATGATTGCCGGTTATGATTTCTTTCCTCTTGTAAAAACACAGTGTTCTCCGCTCTGGCTGCCTAAGAGTCAGAAAATTGAACTAAACTTTTGCCCTCAATCTGCAGAACATATTTAAGTTTGTTTGTAAAGGCTCTTACTACGCTTGTCGAGTGACGTGCCTGTAATCTGCTGGTTATTATGTGTTGCCTGATCCTTGAACCAGGCAACTGTTTCATGGATCTGAAATAGAAAAGGGCATGTGACACCCAACCCCCAGTGCGGTATATAGGGAAGAACCTGTTCAGGTAGGAAGGTGAGGAGCGCTATCCTTCTCACTGAAGTTTTTGCAATGAACAGGTCATACTTTTTCATTTAACTGCTCTAGTGAAATAGAAAAAGGAAGTAAGTGAATTATTCCTGAAGCAGCTGGAGTCAATATAACATAATAGATGACCTCATTACTCAAAGAGTAACATTGACCTTTAGGAAATTTCATGGGTTCGTGGAAATAAAGCTTGATTTGCTTTGACTGACAGAAATATATATTAAACACTAACTGTTGATTTGTGTTGTTATGCAGAGTGGCCATCCTTGTAACCCCTGGCAGATGTTAAAACTCCACTGTCAAAACTGTTGCTGGGTAGGCAG
Source organism: Aramus guarauna (assembly GCA_013400195.1). Taxonomy (NCBI): domain Eukaryota; kingdom Metazoa; phylum Chordata; class Aves; order Gruiformes; family Aramidae; genus Aramus; species Aramus guarauna. Next base: position 756,896 of record VXBL01003303.1, read on the forward strand.
GAACAAACCTCATAGCTCTTAAAAACAGATTTCTAATTCATTTAGAAACTTCCAAATATCTTGGCTTTTCCTTATGAGGAAGGCACAAACAGTAAAAATGCCATTTATGGGGAAATTACTAGGGCAATTTTTTTCTAAAAGCAGATGGTAGATACAAAGAGCTAGTCTTGGTATCAGGAAAGCAAACTGGTGAGAATTGCATTTGGGATTATAGAAGAGCTTTTGGCTCATCAGTTTTGTTTGTTTTTAATCAAGTGTCATTATATTACCATTATTAAAAAAAAAAAACCCTAAGTACACAGTGTGGAAAAGTACAGTACAAACCTGAAAAAAAGCCTCAAGTAGTTTAACTGTTGTTTCTTGTACATGCAGAGAAAGAAAACATACTCTTTACATGTTTGATAAATGACAGTTAATCGTACAACCTGCAGAATATATGGAGCAAAGGGTAGAATGAGTATTATGTATCCATCATTCATTGTCCATTAAAATGTTAAATCATATTGTAGCACTTGCAAATGCTTTATATGTATGAAAAGCATTGTGTTTTGATTGCAAGTAGAATGGAGTCTTTTCTTTTACTCAGGGGGAGACAGGTTTGAAATTGCAAAGTAAAATGAATTATCTGTAGCTTGCCAGGCAAAAAAAAAATCAGACAACTGTAGAGAGGTCAGTAGGCTTTTCAGAGTGAAATGGTGATAAAAAAAAAAAAAAAGACACTGAACTGAAAATTTTCCAAAGACATTTGGAGAACGAAAGAGTAACTGCATCACTGTTGAGGTCATTGTTGCAACTTTGCTTCAGTATTACAGGACTGGTAAGCCAGAGCGAAAATAGAGCAGCTTATATAGCAAGTTTGCATCAGCAAAGGATGTAGTTTCTCAGTGGTTAAAAATGTTACTATTTTTCAGCAGAAAATAACGCATCTCACTCATATTTGCTAAGCTACACATATGGGGGAATCTGATGGGTTTTAAGGACACTTTTACCCCAGACCACACAGTGAGTCCAGGGGAAAGCTGCTTCTACATCAAGGCATGTTGATGTGGTTCGGGTTATGCTTGGGATACTCTTATTTGTGCACCTGCGTCCTGGCAGTCTCCAAAACCTGTTATTACCATTGGGCTTCTCTGAGATACCCTCTTGCAGGGGGACTTTCTCGAACTCTCCTCTTGAGTTTGATCTACTGTGCGCATTTGTAAATTATGAACTGTCAGGACGAGAACCTACAGAAGTTTCTTTCAGATATCCCGATAACTTTATGCAGTTTGAGCGCATGACAATCACAAAGTGTGTTCTGAAAAATGTCTCTGCTTGTTGAAGTAAATGACCCCTGTTAATAAATTATTTTCTGTGCTGAAAGTGCAGTTATAAGAGCCATAACTGTGCTGGCTACCTGCACTAGATGAAGAGCAGGACCAGGAATACTTCTGTGATGTATCTGTATGTTTGTGTATGGGTAAAGGTAGGCAGATGTTTGGGCCCTGGCACTTGTTTTGCTGGGGCATGAAGTTGGATGGTTTTAATGGACTTTGGGAGATAGGAAAAGATTATCCTACAACTGCAACCAAAATGTATCCACAGAACTAGTGCAACAGTGAGGATTCATCTCCACTACTGATTTTACAGCTATGTTTTTTCCTGGAGCTGATGGTTTCATCAAATCACTTCCCATGTAGTTTGCATGACTCTCTTGAAAGTAGCTCCATTTAATACTGGAGTCATCAGTCTGCAGCCTAACTCAAGAATACCGAACTCTCCTAAGTTCGCTAGTCATATTGCCATATTTTTAATAGAGCTAATACTCCTGAACTTCGCAAACCTTGCTTATCTCTTACTCCCTAATGTTTTTCTACTTCAGTGTTTTCTGCCCCGTACAGAAACTGTTCCTACCAGTTAGAGTGCAAGATGTGTTGACTAAACCTTGATAAACTATGAAGATGTGAGTATGCTGTGAATGAATCACACAATTTGTGACACTGCTAGGTGATTCTTGATGCACAATTTATGACACATTAGACTGATATTCAGAGCAAAATTCACTAAAGAACATGCTGAAATTTAACTTTCTCATACCCACAAATTAAGTCACTGTTCATTTTCCTACTTATTCGCTGTCTAAATTTTCTGAATCACTCATATTCCCTTTCAGGTTAATTTGTACTTTTTTTTGTTGTTGTTGTTAGAATATTTTTGGTGGGTGTCTGAACTTTTTTCAAACCTGGTTGTAAACAAAATAGTATTCATTATATTTGTCTTCCCCACGTAGGTCTTCCATCATCTACCAGATCCTAAATTAACTTCATAAAGGGAAATCTATTCTTAGACTCTAATTTGCACTGGGTAAAATCCAAATATTTAAAAAGTGTCTTAAGTTATGACCTTGGTTTGCCTTTTACTACAATCAAAATAGTGAACTGTGCAACCAGTAGACAAACGTGAAACAGTATGTTGTGTCAATTAGCTGACGTTTCATCTGCTGTAGGAAAGGAAAGGAGCTTAAGGTAGAAGGCAAAATTACAAAACAAGAGTAGTCAAAGAAGAAACACGGGGTAGGAACTAGAGAAAATTGCTGCTGCCACTCTAATTGAATCTCTGTTGTGTTATAAGCTCTCCTGACTCGACTTAGTGCAGAAATTTCTCAATGTGCTACAGCTCTTTTGCGTGACTTTGCACCACTGTCTGAAGGCAACACCTAGATTCACCACCCAATTGACTTCCTCATTGGAGGCTGGAGGAAGGTTGGAGAACAGTCATTCAGACATGGAACTAATATATAGCTTACTCAGTAACAAAATTAGAACAAGTTGTCACCACCTTTAACGAACATCATCCACGGTCTTATTTTGCTGAGAAAATAAAATGCTTTATAATATCAATAGGCAGTGGAACCTCATTTAAACCTTGTGTAAAACTTAAGTAGCGTTTGAAATCCTCTGCAAAGGCACCGTGTGGCCTCTGGCGCATCCCTCCTTGGGCTGGGTTGGTCTGTTTGCAGAAGTGGTTAGTGCTAGCTGAGCTGAAGGACTTTTCTCTACATATCTGGTATTGCCAGCTGCTGGAGCAAGTGTTGCGGTAGTATAGGACAGGGATTTCTTTTACTGCTAAATATAACATACTGTAAATAGCGGCATCTGCCAGGAATATGTGGGCAAACTAATGCTTTTTTTCCCCTTCATGGTATGGCAAAACTAAAAATAAACGATTAGGTTTCTGTGTGGTTCCTGCAAAGTCATTAGAGTCAGCCTGTGGCTACTTCTAAAGCAGGTTTGTTTTACAAATTAATGACAATAAATCTCTCCTCTCCTAGCTTGACACTTGTTGTCCTGGGAATAACATTTCAAATCAATTTCAGTTCTCTCTGGTTTTCCAACATTTATTTAAGGGTTAAGGGAAAAAAACAATTATGTGATGGTCATTGACTTAAACAATGAGGAAACCAGCCAACCTGCCCACATCTTCTTTAAAGTTGTAACAAGATCTGTCAGAGAAACCTGGGAGCATCCTTTAAAGAAAATTTGCAAAAAGGTTAGATGATAAATATCAGCATCTTCTCTGCTATAGTTCATTCATAAATTAGGCCCATTGCCAACATCTTATTTTTGTTTGCCCCAAAGAAATCCTTCCATAGGTGTGTAAGAGGGAGCCTCTTTCACAGCCTATGGCTGCTTCTCAAACCATTTATTGATTTCCAGAGCTGAAGATGAAAAGTAACATTTCAGAAACAGAATATTTATATGCAACACAGTTTTAATAATTAAGATAACATTTTCTGCGTTGATTTATACTGAAATTTCTTGATTAAATTCTATGGAAAGGAGCATTGACTTGTCATCTTAGCTTGATAAATCTAATTCTGATGTTTTATATCTGAAGTCCCTACAAAACCTGTAACTTATGGAAGCTTGTAAGTGAAAAACAATTGGCTCTCTTAGTCGAAGTGGCTTATTCTGATTATTTCTTGACAGATGTTTATGTGTTTTCATTGTTACCACATGAAATAGAAAACAATCACTCTTTTATTACCTTTACTAACGCTTACATTATGCAGTTGTTCCAGCCACATACCAAATCCTTATTTCAAATATTCTCTGTATGGTTAATCAATGGTGATATTTATTGCTATTGTACATATTGGAAAGAGGTGGAGAAACCAAAAGACCCTCTTAAGTACAACAAAGGAACCTGCTTGATAATGCTTGAGCTGTATCGCTTACTGAATTTATTTTTAGGGGCATCACTTGGTAAACATGCTCTTAATTATCAACAAATTAGAGTAGATATTAAATTAACTACTCTGTAAAGTTAGATCCATCAGAAATCTACTCTTTTGAGACAGAATATCCAAGCTACTCTTTTGTAATTAGAAAGGAGGGAGATTTATTTCAGCAAGAAGAAAATAGTCCATATAGTTCTTGACTTAGCACCTACCATGTTTAAGCCACAGGACCCATTTCACGGCTTGCGGAGGAGAGAGGAAACAGCAATTTCATAATAACGGTATTTGCCAGTTGTTGAAAAGTCTGGGAAAATAGGACACTATCATTCCTTCTGTACATATAGCACAGGGAATTTCAGACCTTCTAGAAATATTTGCTCTTTGTTGTAAATTTACTGTTATTTTAATTACAACAAAGCAAATGTGGAGTGCAGAGCTTTTGACATAACCTGCATGATGTAACTTTTGTTGTGGTGTCCCATAGTAAGAGCTGTGGCGTGGCACTCACCACTCGGAAAGAGAAACTGTCAAGGGCAGTTATTTAATCTTCACCTGGTTGTGTGAACTATAAATGCATGAATGAGGCATTGTTAACAGGAAAAGAACGTACAATGTTAATTCCAAGAGCTGCAAACTGTTAGTGTGTAGGTACGTGGAAGAAAATTTTATGTTAACATTTCAATATAGTTGAAACTAGGTATTTTAATATTTTAAAAGTGTACAGAATTTGTCCAAATATTGTTTTTTTAACTTAATTTTCTGTTAGTAAATTTCTAATTGTAATATACAAGTAGTTTAGGGATTTGTGTTTCAAATGTATGATTCACTTGATGAGTTTGTTTAAAAACCGAGCTCTCTTGTTCTTTGTTGTTTTAAAACAATGTGTTCCTTTTTTCCTATAGTTAATGTATCTCCTATTTTATTTAAAAGAAAATGCAAAAAAGAGAAGCAGTTTTCCATTTCATGCACTTTCCACAAGAGCAATGGAAAGTTTTCCTGAGACTAGGCTGAACGTTTAATTTGGAAAAATGAATTAGTGCTATATGTTACAAGGTCATTGCGAGCAGAGGTTTTAAAACACAGCGATGCCACGTTGAATACTGTCTGGTTTTACCTTGGCCTTTGCTGTTATATATTCTAGTTTATAAACTTTTTTGAAAAAGACCACCACAGCTGCCTTGTTTTAAAAACCAAGATCTTACTCTTGACAGTTAATCAATAAGCAACAAACGAAAAGTAATAACGCACGACTTGAGAAATATTGTTTTTATTCGTAGCCTGAGGCTAGGGCTTGCCAGTACGTTAAGATCAATCAATCTTCCCCCTCGGATTGAACTTGCATCCAAATCACCAAATCTGTAAACGTACCATACGCAGAACATTGTGCTGTTTGCAGATGGTGTACGAGGGCAGGGGGGGAAAGACGACAACATTTTCTGGATCTCCTAAGAATGTAGAAAGGCAAAAGGAGAGAGAAAACATGGACTAAAGATCGGAAATATCTGAGGCAATCATTTTTATGGTGAGGAAATTGCAAGTGCTCTGAATGTGCTCCAGTGGATCCAGCTCAGTGCTAAATCATCCCATGCAGAGGCAGAATGATGAACAAACAGGCGAGCACCCTACCTCCTGGTCAGAGTAGTTCTGCTCAATGGAAAAAATTGATGAATTCAGTGTTTGGAAGAGGCACCTTTGGTACAGCATCATTCACTTTTCACGGGGAATACGGAAACAGAAACATGGTTTTGTGAGGGGTGTTTTCTGCTTTGTCAAAGGACAGGGGAGAAGAAGCAACAAAACTCATAAACCGATGTTTGGAAATGATGAACTTAGCATGCAGACAAGTTTTGTGCAGGCGCAATATTGCAAATACCATTGAGCAGCTTTCCCTGGGTAGATGGCAGCTGAATTGCTTTTCATGGCCCTGCCCTTTAATAGCTGCTCTTGTGCTTTCTGTGTGTAGTCTCACTCTTGCTACTAATCTCAGTTGCTAAAATTAATTAGGATATAAACACACCTAGAAAGCCTGTAAAACCCCATTTATGTCTGCAATATAAAACAGAACATTTGGCAATGTTAATTGAAATGATAAAAAGGTTTGTAAGACATCAAGAACTCTTCAAGTCAGTCCTCCCTACCTTTGTTTAATGACACAGTAAATGCTTGCTTTTCTGGATATGATTATAGTTTTAAACAATAAAGAGTGAGCAAATTCCATTATCTTATGTCAAGGAACCCTCCAGAGAAGATAAAAATGCAGTTAATAAACAAGATTACTTTCCAATGGCAATTGCTCCGTAATAGAAAGTTCACTTTCTAACCTTCTACTCTGGGATGCTAATCAGTTAATCAATTCAGTCCCATCTGAGTTGCTGGCAGCAGTTTTTCCTCCCATTGGGACAAAAGTGAATGCAAGGTTTCTGTTGAAGTAAAGGAAGAAAGGAAGCAAACAGTAAAACTGCCTTATTTCATTTGGAAGTGATTGCTTTAGGCAATTATGCACCTGCAGCACGAATCCTGTTATCAAGCGGCATAAATAGCCTACAGTAAGTCTATTGAGCCTTTTTTTTTTCTTTAAAGGAAGTTGAAATACTATATTTGCGTGTATGCACCAAAGCAGGGAATAATTTCCACGTTCAGTGACTGGCATGATTCCAACACACCTCTGTCTTTGGTTAAATATTAATCTGTTACATGCTCTGATGTCACCTGGCATCAATCACTCCTAATCAGTATACTTTTGGGACTGTTGACAAAAAATTCGAAGGTTTGACTTTCCCTTCGTACAGAATCTGATACTTCATTGCTAATTTAGTAATTAATAATAAATGAAATACTGCTGTAGCATTTTCCCCTAATTCCCTATTATGCACAGCCTATATTTTTCATCCTCAGAACGTTTGAGCAGGAGGCACTCACCTCAAAATAAATATTCAATGTATATGGCTTTTTTTCCAAAGCATAAGAATGTCCTATTAACAGTGATTTTTCTGATGATAATTACTTAGTTTAGTTTTTATAATTGTTATTGTGATATTTGAGTACTTTGCTGGTTTGTAAAAGTGTATATAGAAAGTACTTCCCCCCTGCCATGATCTACAGAAATATATACTTTTTGCCTGTATTTATCTTCTTTTCTTCTTAGCTATGTAATACTCCTAGATGCTTTGGAAGCAGACTTGATCTGACATTCAAGCATAGCTGTAGCTGGAATTAGCACATCCCAGCTTTTTCCTTTACCCTTTTTGCCCAAGATTAAATGTCTTAAGGAAAGGCGATTATTTACGTTATTCTAGAAAAAACTATTTTGGGGGAAAAAAACCCAGCTGCGCTTCAGAAAGCTGTGCCTATGAGAGAAGACTAAGAGAATAGTGATTAGTGAAATTTCATTCATTATTAAGAACAAAAATTAGGTTACTTCCACTTTATGTTACTGCAGTGATTGATCTAAATAGAAAAGAACATCACCATAGTATGTTCAGAAAAAGTTTTCCTAACCTGGCTGCAGCGAGGACGGACTATGGAAAGTGCATTCTCTGCACATTAGAGGCTAATGTACTGTCAGTATTTTAAAAAGATAGCTAGGATGAAATGGGTAATGATAGGATGGCTGGCTTAATGGTAATCCAAGTGAACTTAAAATCAATCATGGGAAAAGCATTGCATGAATCAGCTGCCAAAGAATTAAAAGGCAGCATAATTGGTAAAGAGTAATATGATACTGTAAAATGTGCAGGTTGTCAAAGGAGCTTGATGTTTTGGACATCACAAATGTAGCTGATAACTGCGGTGCAATCTCTTTAGATGTCTGCCGAGCCTTTGACTTAGTATTTACCATAAATTCTTTTTCAATAGCATGGAACCAAATTATATACTGAATAGATTTAAAAGCAAGTTTAAAAAAAAAATAAAAATCATGTTACTAATTACAATGGCATTTCATCAGCAATGGGGAATTTTCTGCAGTTCTGAAGAGATCTGTCCAGGATGTCCCAACAGAGTTTATTGTATTTGTGACTGGCTTAGAAGACACCTGACTGGGTGACACCTTTATTTCTATTGCTTTTGATATCTCCTTTCTTTTCAAAGACTGAGTTTTAAGGCTTAATTTACATATCTACTTAGAATGCGCTAATACATAAAAGATTGATCTCTAAAACTGCAGTTGCAAAATATTCAGATTTGTTACTGTGCTTTATGCTAATAGTTAGTTGTTTTAGAGCACAAATCAGACGGCCAATTTTGAAAATTTGGTTTAAATTACACAATCAGAAGTCACCTTACCTTGACAAGCCCTTGCTTGGGCTTCTATTAACCCTGCTCCTTCGCTTTTGCAGCTGACTTTACAAGTTGAACTTGCAGCAGATGCAGTCCTTCCTGCACCTAAAGATGGACGGCACTTACTATAGTTACAATATCAATCTCTCCCCTGTAGAATCACTTTCTCTACTTTTTTTCTGTGGCCGGACAGAGCATGTTAAACCTCTGTATGGGACTCTGCTGCATGCAGAAAAGCTGGTCAGGGTGTGGGTGAATCTCCCGGGCTAACAGAAGAGAGCCTCCTTGTCTTGGGGGTGGTGGCGAGGCTCAGCTTACTGATTTTTGGAGCCGACTGGATTGTGAATTTGTGGTGTTGCCAGTTAGAGTCAAGGGTCTCCTCCTTTTTTGGGGGGACCAACTTGTGGTGCTTGCTTGGTTGGGAGGGACAAGAGCAATATTTTGTCCATGGCAAATACCAGCTGTAGAGCACCAGCATAGCAATAGATCTTTTTGCCCATCTTAAAACCCAAACAAAACATGAAAAAGCCTTATACAACCACGTTTGTAATAAGCATTAAATATTTTGTATTCCCCTGCTCAGCATGAACTCAGGCTACAACCTGTGCATTGCATATTACTGAGCAGCGTGTTAAACAAATGGTGACAAACACTGATGATGTGAATGTTGTGTTTCCATTTTATTTTCATCAGTTTTATCACAGGCACTTTAGTTTATAAACCATTGTATGTTGCGGAATCCAACACAACCCCACAGCCTATTCTTTTGTGTTTCCATCACCTACATTCCTCCTCTTTCTCCAAAACTACTTAGCTGGCATTAAACAAGCTTCTCAGTGTTTGAAATAAAAGCTGACCTGCTGGCAAGAATGTAAGGGACTTTGCAGGAAAAAAAACAAAACCAAAAACCATGCCAGATTGACTGCTAGCAATTATTTGAGCTGTTTGTCATGCAGCAGATAATACAATCCGTTCTGACTCTTCGATATAGAGCGTTTGCTGTCGTTTCTTTAAGGATCTTAATGAAAAATTCACATTGATGCAGAGGTAGAAACTCCCAATTCAGTGAAGTACTGCACACAACCTTGCTGTACTACTTAAGGCTAAAAAGGGTCCTGCAAATGCAGGGATCTGGAAAGAGGCTAGAGAGATTTTCTCAACTAGCTTCCAAGGTATTAAGAGAAGTCTGAGCCTGGAGGGCAAATCCGTCTGTACTGCAGCCATCAGCTGATGGCCTGGGAGTCTCTGTATCCATTTTCCTGTTCAGCTGACCCTTTCCATCTGGTACTGGAAAGCTTGCTTCAACCTAAAGGCTGTTTCTTTCATTGCAAGGTCTCGAGGACAGGAGCGTGTGCGTCTGTACTTCACACAGGGTCCTGTTCCTCTGTGCTGCAGTGGTAGGAAGGATAAAGGCTAATACGTGATGTTATTTTTAGCTTCATGAGTCATTCTTGCAGGCAGTTAGCGTAACTTCTGTGCATCTTCTTTCATAGGTAATTTGGTTTGCGTTCTCAGTGTGCCCGATACTTTAGTTCCCTGTAACAAAGTAATTTCTACTGTGAAGAGCTGAGATTGTGTAGCGGAGTTATGGGGTGGCAGAAGATATCTTTATTATGTTTGTTTAATTTACAAGTAAATGCCCCCAAAACAATGGATGTTATTTCCAGCCGGGCAGCACTGGGTTTGAAAGACTTTTTAAGGACGACTTCTAGCTGTATGCGTTCTGGAGGCCAAAATGGCATCTCAGCAACTGCTTGCCATTCTCCTGTCTCTGTGTTCTCAGCAACTTCTGGTCACATCTGTAACGCACTGAAGAGTAGTGACTTCTGTTGATAAAGTAGAAGATGCATCTATAAGATTGTTCACAATGATATCGCTTCTGCAGGACTAAGTACAGAATTCAGTAAAAAACTCTTTAGAATTAGCAGACGCCTTTTGGTAGTCAACAACACAGTGTCGATATATTTAGAGTGTTCTTTCCAGTTACAACCCACTGTATTGATTTATTTTAAACAAATGCTTTCAATTAAGTCAATGCATTCTTCCTTCACCTCCCACTTTCCCTGAAGTTAGACTGATTTGTATGACACACCGTTACTTTTATTAGCAGATCATAAAACACGCAAAGTCTCAAAGGAAAAGCTATACCTTCCTTCCACTTAAGTACCCTATAAACAAAATGGAGCCAGGGTCTTGGTCACCATTAAAATTACTCTGCCTAAGGAATATTAAACCCCCCCCCACATTCATAAGTAAGGTGGGTGATTACCCCAAAATAAGGAATTCTTGCAAAAATCTGTGCTTGTTTGAAGCTGTACTCATGTACAGATTATACTGTGGTATGCTTTTTATTTCCAACTTATATCAGCTTTTGTGAACTAATTTCCAGATCAGTTAGGCATTCAGGCATAGAGAATAAAATGTAACTACTGTTGTATGCGAGATCCAACCAATTACACAAAAATGTGAATAAAAGCAGCACAAGAACACAAAAGTGTTCAAGCATCCATTATAAACAGTTCCAATTTCCTTTTTAAATGTCAAGTACAAAATATATATTTTACATGCAAATAACACTGGAGTGTTGTTACTAATATACTCCTGAAATTACATTTTCTTAGCATGACCTTTCTTGCTAACAATAACTTACATTTTAATTAAATCTGTAGCCATTTTCATTTCATGCCAAATATCCCCATGCCATATATTACTGAACTTTCATGTCAGGAAAGAAAGTTTAAAGGTTGCAGGCTTGAATACTTACTTGAGTGAAACTTTTTTTAATAATATATGAAAGAAATTACATGTGTGTACTATCCCTACTGGTTTGTTGAAACAAGGTTTTTTAGGCTCAAACCGCCCTCGCTTTCACCAAACTCTGTATGTCAGGATAAGGGTGAAGTATTTGGCAAGGTTTTAACTTCAGTGTCTCTTTCTGTCTTTGCTTTTTGGTACTTAGAGGTCTAGTGCTGCTTCACTAACACCTAAGGCTACTCTTTGTCTCAGTAATGAAGAATCACGCTGATTTTCTTTTCTGGGAAAAAAAATATTGTGACAGCTCTGCATTTTAAAGTGTGTGTGTGGGGCGGGGGCAGCTTGCATTCTGGTGTAAGTGATTACAATCTGGTGAAAAATTGATTGGGGCTTTTGAGGATATACACCCTTATTCAGATGGAAATAGTACATTAATCTGTTAAGAAATTCAGGCTTCTTCATGCATAGATACTACTTTTACTGTTGAATGGTCTGAGATGAATCCAGAATGTTACTTTGAGCATGTTCCCCGAAGGAAGGAGATACAGAAGATGCGTAATGAGAACCTGCCCAGCTCCCTTTCCCCAGACGTACACGTGCCTTTTGCTGCCACGGACATGCTATCGGTTATTGCTGTGATTTAACAAATACGCTTCTCTGAGCTCTAAGAAACCCTGAAATCAAAACTTACTGGGTTTTCTCTGTAGGTTTCTGACATGCTCTAATTTTTTATAGCGTTTCATTATGCATTCTCAATTCTCACCCCAGCCCTGAGCTTAGCAGTGGAAAGTTGATAATTTAGACACCCATGGAGCATAAGGAACAAAGATGTATTTTAGAATTAGGTCTTGGCAGCTCAGCCTCCCTGCTGGAGCTCAGAGCATTTCTTCAAGGCTGTCTAATCCTTCAGGTTAGCTCCTGCCTGTCAGATGGGGAGCTTGGACCTTGCCTTTGGTGTTGAAATAGTCACAGACTCTGAAGCAGACCGGAGCTAGAAACTCTGGTTTAAGCTTTCTGTTAATTGACTTCTGGGTTTGAGACATATGCAAGCTGTAAAATTCTGTGTAGGTGTTTGCAGAGTCTTGAGAAGAAAATATATTTAGTTCTGACTCCAAAGAGCCACAAAATTGTACGGATCTTGACTTTTGCTAGGTTGGTTATAGTGCACTTGGGGAGCTATTTGGAAGGAGCTTTTTGACACTGACCTCTGAGATCAGCAGAGGTAGAAGGGGAGAAAGAATGAATTCCTAGAGGCAGAGGATCTTTGCCATAATTACTTCATTGTTTATTGGCCTTTTAATAGTACGTTGGCAGTGATGGTTGTCTTGTATCAAGTTAAAATGCTACAGTTGCTGTCTGCTAGCATAACAGAATGACAAATCAAGAAAGAGGTAGAAATAATCTATCATGTCTTAAAAGAAAAAAATGTCTTCCTCAAGGCTTTAAACAGCCATGAAGCTTAGATGGAGAGTTTTTCCAGGTATCAAATGATTTTATTATATGGCCGAGCTTGATTCCTTCTTATAGCATCTTAGGCATTACAAGTGCAATTCTGTAAATAGTCTGTATCGCTGACTTTAATGATAGATGGCCTGAGGGCAAGTAACTTCATAATATGATGTCCTGATGTGTCTTCAAGACGCTGATAAGCTGCACTTACAACTCATGTTCTTGAGATCTGGAGCAAGTGACACAGAAAAATGCGTCCTTTTTGTGAAGGACGTGTCTTCCTTAAGCATTAATAACAAAAGATGCTGTAGTTTCCTGTTATAGTAGGATCTCCAGAACTTTTTTGAGGACTCACCAGGAATTCATTTGAGGAATTCATTGCTTTAAATATAATCTAAAAAACCCAAACCAAAACAAACCGAGTTTTTCTTACTTGTCAGACATCAGATACTAGTGTGTGTGTGTTTGTTCCTGTGAGTGTATGGGTTTTGAGGTTGGGTTTTTGTTATTGTCTTTTTTTTTTCCTTAAATTATATAACAATGACAAAAGACAGACAAAAGTAAACAGAAAAAAAAGCAGTGACATGGCCACAGCTCTTCCTTTACTTATCATAAGGGAATCATCAGCCAGGGGAAGAAGATAAGCAATGAAGTGTATACCACTGAGCTCTGGATAACTAGAAGCAATTTTTGGTCAGACTGAGCTCTTGCTTCACATCAGTGCATCTCCAAATAAAATAAGAAACGACCCCGTGGCACTATGTTTATAAAAAGAAAAATATGGAGGGGGTGGAAAAAAAATAAGCAAGCCAAGAGCATTATCCTACAGTTGCACCCAGTCATGTGAATAGAAGCTTAACAGTTTAATTAAGCTTGTTTGTGGACTGCGTTTTGATTCGCATGAGCTTTGAAGGAGGGTTCCCATAACTTGTTATTGGGGCCAACTGGAAAATTTTCAAGAGAAGTTTGGCTTCTGACCCAGGATCCTGATGCATCTCTTCAAACATCTGCAATGGCACGCTGGGAGCAATGCCTGCAGAAAAGGAAATTTAAGATGGAAATTCCTCTAGTTGCTGAAAGTTGGTGGTGAGCATAAAGTTGCCGGGAAAGTTAAACTTTTCTTGGAGTTTGTGGGGCTTGGGACACAGCACTGGCTTGGGCTGTTCCTGTGTTCCCAGGTGAAGGCAGCTATGTCTCATAACATTTTTGGATGAGGAATGAAGAAGCAGGAAGAGGAGTAACTTGATTCTCCTCTGTTAAAGTGGCAGCTGGGGAATAAATCAAGTGGAGCATTCTGTGTAAGCACTCATTCTAAAGAATAACACAAGTTTGTTAAAGAATAATGTATGAGAAATGCCTCCATGATCTAAAACCTCTGAGTGGCCTGCAGCCAGAACCCTATAAAATATTCAATTATGCAAGTGAAAATTTGCCTGGCAATAAATGGCTAGTCTAATTAGATTTTGAAAGGTGCTTTTAACCTTTTCACCTTATTAGAAAATAGTGAGGATCTGAACATCCATTACACTGTGCCAGATTCACACTGTTGTAAATGCCACCAGTTCTTTTAAGATGATGTGGTAGAACAGAGAAACAAGGGAGAAGGAGTTGCGAAGGGATGGAAAGGTTTCCAAAAATGCATCTCCTTGCAACTAGCAGTTCATATCAGGAGAACTTCTTAGCGTAGACACTCCGTGCAGAATAACACCATCCTGTGTGTTGTTTTCACTTTCCATGATGCTCAAGAAAGGAAAAAAACCCAACAACACAACAAAGGAGTAGTTATGCATATAGCAAGACTACAACTAGCATCTTACAATATGACACAAAAAAGTCAACTTGTATGTCTTCCGATTGCTAAACAAGGGGAGGAATGGAGGTCAAACTACATATAGATTGTTAAAAATTAAGCAGCTTTGACAGGAGCAGGGAAGAAAAGAATGTAATTGCCTGTACACGTTATTCTGCTGCCTCATCACAAGTGTCTGTGTGGTGATGTTAGACTGCACTGGGTCCTTTTATCTTCCTGGGTAGAGAAGAGACAGGTTGCCCAAAGCAGTTGCTCTTGGCAATCCTAGTTGTCTTCCTGAAAGAGACAGCAAGAAACATACAGGTCTAAGAATATCCCAGTGCCAGCTGGTTAAAAATGGTAACTAACAAATTTTACAAACTCAGGGATACTGAAGCAACTAAGCAGGATCCTTACAAAAAATAAGCTTTGTTATTTTGTGTTTTAATAACTTTGTGCCATTATTGCAAATGCATGTCTCAGTAAAGTTTTTTATTATTATTCTTCACTATTCTCTAGAGATAGAACTGACTCCAAATAACTGCGAATAAAGATTAGGCACTCCATTTTCTTAAGATTAAAAAGCTTTTTGCAAGGATCAGGTGGAAAAATCTTTGGTGCATCTAGCACATAAACTGCGCGTTTTTCAGGACTCCACATGGGAAGCGGCAAGTCTGAAGGACCTAGAACTAAGTGCATTTCCCACAAAACCAATGTTCATGTTAGACCTGGCCAGGCTACAAGACACCATTTTTCTATGTTTTCTCAAACCTGTAAATATTTTAAATATATAGATTTAAAAAATTACATTGCCAAAACAATTCATAATGCCCTGCAAGCTAAAAAAAAAACCACAATGGAACCAAAACCAGAGATCAGTTTAGTGACCAGCTATCATTACTGCCTCAGAGATCATTCACAGAGTCAAAACATTAGGCCCTAGAGTTTCCAAATGTATGAGTTAATGTTTTTTTTAGCACTTCCAGCCTCCTTGCTGGAGAGAAAGAGATAAGCCCAGGTTAAGACAGACTTCCAAAATTTTGAGTCTTGGCTCCATCTGGACTGCCAGTACCCCCCAGGCTTTAGAAAGCCGGTCTAGTCAGATGTGCTGTATGGTGCTGAGGAATTTCTGGTGTAATTACCAGCCCTGGACAGCACAGGACACTCTCCAGTCTAGGAGATGCCAGTAAAGACTAACAGGTCAAACTTGTATCCTTATTCCAACAGGAATGAGAGCCCAATGTTTCTTAGGAAGGTGAGGTAAGTTGATAATGTATGCAAACTCCACATACACATTTGAGGCATGCAGGAAATGTGTCCTATCTCTGATGGTGATCATTCTTTTAGCGTGGTAACCTTTTTCAGGCAAGAATAGCTGTAAGTGCCTTAAAGCATAAGGAGCATTTATGGATCTACATAAATGCATAATAATAATAGTCAGTGCCCTTAGCCATGAGATTTGATAGACCTTATAATTTAATCTTAACTAGTGCAATGTGTCTGCAGATAATGCTCTTTTTTCATATGCACAATCCTACTACTTGCCACAAAATATCATGCTGTAGTAGTTTTAGTATCCTTCAAAAGTAGAAACAAGGCAAAAGTCACCTTCCCATGCAAATAAATATTCTAGTTGTAATAAAATGAAGTATACAGAGAAGTAAGGACAACTGCAGTTTTATAACGTTACAAAAACCCCCAGCTCCAGGCATGTTTAATCTCTCGGAAAGTGGAAGGGTGTGCTCTGCTAGGAAAAGTTAAGCATGTCAAATTCTTTCCTAAGTGTGGTACTTCTGATGTTTCTGAGTGTCTTTTAGACCCATCTTCTAGTGACTGATACCAGATTTTTGCTCAGGTTTGTTTCTTTACATCATTCTCTTCCCTCTGTTTCTTGCAGAAACAGCAAAGAAAGATAGACTCACAGGGTGAGAAGAAAACTCCTAGCTTTTACTGGGTAAATCGTTACAAAATTCTGAACAGATTCTGAACAGAAAATTTCCATTTCTGTGGAAACATGTCAACACATATTGGCCAAATTTACAGTTGCTTCTTGTATAAACCTGCTGTTCTTCTCCTAAGGAAATCAATGCTTGAAATTAAGGCTGCTTAAGAATGGGGAAATAGGATTTCAAAAATCTTGTAATATTACTCAGTGATGTTATTAAAGGAGACACATTTTAACAGCTACTTTTCAGAAATTTCTGCCTGTTTTGGCATATCACTGTTAGTATCTTCCATTTTGCTGTGTTCTGAAATTCACTGTGTTTGTAAGTGTGTGTCCATGCTTGAACAAACATTTCTGTGTGTTAAATGGGTGATAGATAACTCCCTGTTCTGCAAATGCATCCACGCAGCCTCTTACTTATGCACAAAATGGAAGATGAGTAGTACCTTGGATTTTTTTACTGAAATAAGGAAAAAGCAGTTCTTTCCTTTCTACAAAAACAGTAAATGTGCTAGAATTCTCTCTATCTTTTTAAATATATATATTTTCATAAACCAAATCAAATCACAGTGTTTAGCACTTCTGGCCTTACTTTAGCAAGGTACTTCAGCACGTGCTTAGTTTTAGATACAGGAGTATCAATGGCTTCAATACCACTGCTGAATGGTTTCAAGTTATGTAAATGCTGAAGCACCTCATCAAATTGTAGCTAAAAATTACTGGTAAGGTAGGTGTGATATTGTTTGAGGAGACATATCTAAGACTGACAGCAACTGTATTTTAATTCTACTTATTTTCCTTCGCATATTTCCGTATCAGTCATGTTACAAGACAGACATATTCTGCTAAGGAGTTTTAGCCTAATAGTTATCCACTGTCTCAGCAAAAAAATTATCAAATGTATTGATATTAGAAGGTTGCAGCCTGAAATCTATTTTTTTAAGTCATATTTTCTATGGCATTGGTACAATATTTAGCAAAACATGTGAAACTGAACTCTAAAGGACAAAAAAATCTGAAGGTATAGCTTTACAGCAAACCTAAGGAAACCTATTCAAAAATTAATATTCTTTGTCTTTCAGTATGACAATGATAGTGTCTGAGTTTCAAATTTTCTGACTCACAGAGGCAATTCAGCAAGAATAGTATCTTGCATTTCAGTCTCCTGCTCACGGATGTAAAGAGTCAAAAGAGCTCTTGATCTTGCTTTTGTGAGCACTCCTCATCTAAGCTCATTAATAGTTTATGTTAATTTATTTTAAAAAGCAAGTTTCTTCTTTGATCTCAAGCTTATTTATGATTATATTTAGAAAACACATTTCCTTACTAAGTAGCTTTCCCACCTAACGCACAGGAAGAATGCGGTACTATAAAGTTGAGCCACGGGGTCAGACACAGTCGCGAAAGGCAGTTGGTGCTGAATGCTCTGGATTAGATGAGCCAACTAGCAACAATCATCTTAGTTCAGCAATGGCATCTTCCATGTCTCTCTAGTTTCAGAGTACATTGTTGCATAAAATTCTATATCTCTTCTGAAATTGGTCTTCCGAGTCAAAAGCTTTCTGATTGCTCAGAAGCTGAGGCTGAAAGACAGAAGAAAAATATCACAGCAATGCAATTTATTCCTGAAACCTGATGGTTTCATATTTCCTTAGCTTGGTGGCAAAAACAGAATGATCAATATGCAGAATGGAAACGAGTGACAAATACCGACTGACACAGATGCAAAACAAGTCTTATGACCCATGTAAACTTCCAATTCGAGAGCACAATGCTGTAGGAGATCTCGTTAGTGTGCGCTTACATGGAACAGAGAGGGGAGTCATTTGAATAACATTAACATTGTATTAAGCAAGCCAACCTTATCACAGCCTAGGAACATTGGGCATCTGAGAGCATACAGAAAGATGCAATTCTGAAAAGATATTACATTAAACTAGAGCTGTGCCTTTGGATTTGCTCTCATTTCCTGGAAAGAGGTCAGTAGCACTTGTGCAATCTTCGGTGGGAAATGCAACTACTCAACATTCTGCAATGTATGAGACTGGTCTTATGATAATTACCCCCACCCCAAAAAAATCCCAGATTTGTGACAGTGGTTTTCAGTTGTTTCAGATAATGTTTGTAAAATAGCCTATTTTCAATGCTCTTGGCTCTTTACTCTGGAGACCCTGATGTTCTCACACTTGGAGAGGTAGTTACAACTGACCATGTTCATACTGCCTTCAAGAAGGCTGAGTAGCAAAGGGGAGAACTAAAACACTGGTAGGAAAGATGGTTCTGCATTTTTTATTCTGGCGTGGAAATTGGGAAGTCTTTCCTTTTTCTTGCTGCCAGGGCTGATATTCAGGCCATTTAAATCCACATTTCCTGTCATTAACAGAGGACATTACATGGATAGGGAGAGAAGATCTTAATCCTCTCCAGACTGATTAGTGAACTTCCTCAAGAAAAGACACAGGTTTCAAGTCTGACTTCAGTTGTGAGGCAAGGCTTGGGTCTTCTGTATTTCAGGTGAGTAAATCCAGACACTAGATCTTTGGCTAGATGGTGGTGTGGTTTGAGAGAACACAATCTCTGAATTAATACATCCACATCTATCCTAGAAGTAATATAGACTGGGGTGTGCTGAATCCAAGTGTCTCATTGTGAAAGAAGTAACAGAGACCATGGAATTGCCAAGTTTGAGATGGTATGTGTAGAGAAATACATTTTGGGTACTTAGAAGACCAGACCATTTACCATGCAGAGATTTGAGGGACTGGTGCTTAAAAAATACGAGGATCTCTCATGACTTTCCTCTTGCCAAGTCTGAAGACAAGACTGAACCTAGAAAGCTTTATTTCCACCCTTCTGTGTATCTACCATGCTACTAATTCGATTAGGGGAACATAGATGTGCTGAAGACATTTTCACGATAGTGATTAGCACTGTTCCTGTTACAATTAGGAGTAAGAAATGTTTACAAATATCCTTGGTGTAAAAGGACCCCTAAATAATTATAATTGCACAAGAATTGCTAATAATTGCTGGACTTCCCAGAAATTACTTTCAGAGGAAATCCATGTAGCCAATTGCATTACTGGCTCCTCAGATCAATATTATTTTAGTCCCAGTGCACGGATGCCCACAGGGCGAAGTAGCAAACTATTAGCATTTCATTAACAATATACCACGTCGCAAGACTATTACTCAAATGATTGATGACCCAGGTAGGACATACCTTCAAATGTTTATGAAGAACTACTAATCTCCTCGTCCTCCTTGCTCCTTCCGCCCCGCCCTTTTTTTCTCCACTGCCTTTCACACAAAAAATTGCCATGATTTTCAGATTTCCATACATTAAACTCTTCCATTAATATCAGAATAAGTTCATCAGGTCAGCAAGAGCATCATGATTTCCAGTGTATTTTTCCAACGAGTTTTAATACTACTATGAAAAAAAAAATAAACTCAACACCCTTCAGGTTATATCCAGACTGATTTTTTTTTTCTGTCTTTCTTCCAAGACAGACAGAATTGATGCTTAGTAATGGCATATTCCTAGGTGAAATATTTCATGTGTGCTGTTGGTCTCCAATTCATTTGCCCAGATTTTCCATAAGGGCTGCTATCGGCCAAAGAGGCACTTAACCTTTTCCCAAGTCAGGCTCCAATTAAATTTAGATGAAAGTGTAGCATATTTCTGAACAATCCAGTTACTTGTGTCTGTAACAGAGGGAAAGAGGAAGTCATAATAACAGTAGCGTGACCTTGCTGAAGAATTAGAAACAACTCAAGAGATGGAGCCACTGGTTTTACTACCATATATCTATATGTATTAGCGCATATATATATGTATTAGCATCTAATTATTTAATAAATACAGCAGATGCCCCAAAGATCAATCAGTCTGCTAAAGCAAAATGGAAGCAAGGAAAAAAAAACCCAAATATTTAAATTAATTGGCATAACTAAAACTCCAAAATTTTGTTCCTGTGTCCGTGTTTAAGTATTTCCTAAACATTCAGTTTTAACTTGGAAAAGGCCATGAGCATCCAGCACTTCCTAATGATTTGAGATTATTTATGCAGGAAATTATCTAAGATTTGAGGCTTTAAATTTTAGGCTTTTGTCTTTCTAAAGACAAGACCAGACCATTTGGAAACCACAAACAGAGTGAGTACTTTTTTAGTTGTTTTGCAGAGGAAATAATTTATTTAAACCCAAATCTGAATTTAAATGCATATGCTCTTTTGAAAAATTAATTAAGTTTCTTTGTGAAGGTATCCCAAAGAAGGTTGTCTTTCAGATCATTCAGCTGCTTTGCCCAAACAGCTGTGTTCAGGTCTATAAAATCACCGTGTTATCTGCACACATTGCGGGTTTTGGCTAGTGCATAGTTAAAATGAGTTACTCCATAAACGTTAAGGTCACAGTTTTGCGTGGAACAGAGACTGCAAGAGGTTAAGATGAAATGTAATGCTGCCATCTTCACACAATTTTCTCTATTTCACCACGGCAGATATAAAGCTTTATAATTCATGGACTGTTTGCATTTCATGTATGTGTTATAGAAACAGCCTCTAGTTGATAGAGAGGGAGCTGACAGATTATTTTTGTTTATTTTATATGTATATAAATTGTTTTAATTGCTTTACTGTACAGAATGTTTGGGGCTAATCATATTATTGATACTATTGTTCTGTTTTATCAATGGCCACAGCTGGAAGTTTCAAAATTCATTCTGACTATTTTTTAGCATATAGTTTTATTTTCTTCTGTGAGAACAGAACTGAGTCCCATATAATCATAGTCTCCTTTGTTGTGAGGGGTAACTGAATAAGATCTCAGGTAGCAAACAGAAAAATAGCCAATTACAAACCATTCAGTAAAAATTCAGTGTATTTATTACATTATTACTATATCATAGTAATAACCACCATTAAGAGGAGGAGTTTTGCTTCAGCCTATAGCAATTTACTATTACTTTCTATCCTTACGAGTTAGTCCAAATCCAGAATGCATGGATAGGCTCAGATTTGGTATGAAGTTAAGGAAAACAGTAATAGATGCTATATGATAGTCTGATGTTTCCAACAGCAGTTAATCAGATGATTTAGCAGGCAGTTCTATGAAGTTGGAGGCCTGATCCTGTGGCTGTGGTGTCTGCACCAGTGTCTCTATTATGGACCAGGGCACTTCTACCAAGCGGAGAGCAAAGGAACATCTGCTATGTGACGCTACCCAAACACATCTGAGGGAAATGGAAGAAGATTTAAAAGTAAACACAAAAAATCCCAAAGCCCTAGAAAAACCCTCAAAACCAAGCCACAGCACAAAACAAAACCAAAATAAAACATTGTCTTAGAGCATATCCCTCAATTAACTTGGATTGTTCCATTACCAGAAGAGATTGTTGCCTTGGCATTGAAAATTACCTCCTTTACCACCAGTTCCAATTTACAACCTATTCCAAATTTTATGTCATTAGACTAATCCTGTTCATAACTGGGATGAACATTTGGGATTGGGAGGACTTTACATTCAATGTATGGACCAGTTGTGTCATGAGTATAGATACACCAACATCTGATGAAATATTTTCAGGATTAGGGTGCCTGTAAGTAAACCTGTTCTAAAGTTTCTATTGTGCCTTTTGTTTTCAAGTAAGAACCATGTTTCAGGCTCCAAACTCCTTATTCAGTATATCTGGGCTTCTGGTCTTTACCCTGTATCCCTAGTTTAGAAAGAACTGGTAAAATAGAGATGTGCAAAAAATCTTTAATTTCAGCCATCTTGGCTCATTTTTTAATCGTTCTTTGAGTGCTTGTGGCATCAAGATGGAGAGGCATGAAAAGCTAATAATAATGCTAAGGCTACAACTACGAGCTTATCTCTCTTTTGTCCTGATCTGGAAAAAAGATTCAGCAAATACAGCGTTCTGTCTTTTTGTCTTATCTATCACCCTACGGCATTCATTCAGATATATCACATTCATCACTCGTCACCACAGGCATCAGTTTCTCTCTGTTAGACTGCCACGACAAGGGATATGCATCAGAAACCAACAATTTGGGAAGCGGAAGGGTTAAAGAAAGCTGAGGATATTAGTGAAGGTGTCAGGAAAATTAATTTGGTATTTGAGTTCTGGTTTTGTCTGCTAAGATCTCCAGGAAGTGTTCAACATGTTATCTTAGCAATTTACACTTTTTGGAATGTGATTTATCCTTATCCATTTACAGCAGAGTTCCCGCTGTTCACTTTATAGTTCTGTTTTTCGTTGTTTTGGTGAGATATGACATTAATTTGCCTTCACATCTTTTATTCATTTTAAGTATGCAAAAATCCTCTAAAATGTATTTCCACATGAATTCTGGAAAATACAACATTTTATTTTAGTAAAGATTGGAGAGATGTACACATATATTATTAAGAAACATAGATATCTGTCATGGAAGAAGATATGACAATATTTGTATATTTTAATGTCACACTTTTTAAAATTAAGGTGGAAGCATCTGTGAACCATAATATCTAATCCATTTGTCAACTGGTGGTTTTTCTGCTCATCCTAGAGGGGTGCTTGGCGTCTGCCTTCACCAGCTCTCACATGAAGGTTGCTTTGCAATGTGCAAGCGTTCTTCCTGCTGACAGCTTGCAATATAAAGACTTGACCCTTTGCAAATTGCAAAGGTTTGACCTGCAAGTATGGACATAAAGGCTGTAAATGTGCCCATAATAAAAAGTGAATTTGCACGAGAAGCATAAATGAATGTATAGAATACAAAATGCCATTCTGCATTGAAATTGATTTACTAGTCAAGTAAGTACATCATTTCGGCTTTTATTTGTGAGAAGTTCTGTTATCAAATATACCACTCCTTTAATTTACAGTATTTGACATAAATGTAGATCCTGTTTAAACCTGACTTAAACTGAATCTGATTCATTTGTTAAGGTATGCTGTGTTTTAATACCTAACTCCATACACTGCATAAACTGCAAATTATTATTATATTTTCCAAAGCTGATAGCCAGAATTTTGTAGTGTAAGGTCATATTTTGGTCTTCTGTGTAAGCATAAGACACCTATAAATTTTCTTATTGAAAGACATACAGTACATTTCTATAATTATCCATGTGATATTAAACAAGCCCAGAGCAGCATCAAGACAGTAATGGAGTTTATTTACTGTCATTTGTACTAAACTTGTACGTAAGTGATAATTTTGTTCTACGCTTTCACAAGCCAATAGAAAGCAGTTGAGCATAGCCTTTTAAAGTGCTTTTCTGCCATTCTATTTTCATTAACTTCAAAAGAAAGATGGAATTTCAATGGTGCACAAATATTTGCTTATTAGGGAAAACAGTTTAGGTGTCAAGGTTTGTGGCAGGTGTAAACTGAATGATTCTATATGGTCTTAAAAATAATTCAACCACAGCATCAAATCCCTTGTTAAAGGGTTCAGAAAAATGCAGAACAGCCTAATTTAGCATCCATCACTTTAGGAACCTTTACCTTTTCACTGAGATTGATGAACAGAGGAACCATGGCATATCTGTCATATCCATGCTACTTTCACTGGAAAGCTATTAGAGTTGTAGAAATCATCCTAGAGTCTCTCATTACTCAGAAAGCAGAGTCTTTGGAAGTGTTCAACCCTCCAAAATGCAGCAGATTTTTTTCCATAAACCAAATACCATAAATATTTCTCCATAAGATCCCATATTGTGATGGTTGTCTCAAGTATCTGTAAGAGCTAGACTCACGCTTAAGACTTCCAAGCCAAATACATGTCCAGAAATATCCTTGTCAACTTCACCCACATCACTTTCACTCTGGGCTGGACCTAGGAATAGTAAGACTGCTGGCAATTTGAGATTGCTCCCTGATATGCTTGTCCCTGTTCCCCAAGGAGAGGGAACAGCTTCTAGATGATGGCATAGAAACACACGCTGTGTGATTTATAGGTGGCAGCCTTGGTAGATGAGCTGAAACTTAACCTGCTTTGGTGATTTTTGCTACAGTTTTAGTAGCCAGTACCCTTTGATTTATCTGGTGTACTTGAACACCTTGACCAGCCTTCAAATGGTACAAATCCACAGATTACAACATACAGAAAACAGCACGGATTAAGCTGTCAATCTGAATGGAAACAATCATCCTCCAAATACAGCAAAAATGCTCTGATATGCTGCCAATGCCTTATTTGCTGTTGAACTGAATCTAAAAGCACTGACACGAAATGTGTCAAAATTGCAAACAATGGCACTTCTCCTTGGAAATTCACCACAGCTTTGAACGAGAAATCTGAAATACAGAGTCGTTATAGCGGAAAAATGAAACCCCACCAAAGTTTCTCCCTTGTTACTAGATACCAAGTTGTACCACTATGTATAATATGGAAAATGTCCAGATAGTTCCAACCTATACAGCAAGACTGAGACTTGGAATCATCCTTCCTCACTCTTCAGAAAAACTCATAGTCAAAAATAAAACTCCTTTACCTACTTTTATTAGGCCACGATATTACATCTTGTAAGTGATGATTGTGTCTTTTGTTATTTGTATAGTATTTTCAGTATGCCATGTCTTAATCCTGTTAGCTTCTAGGATCTAGTGCAATAGTTATTGAAGTGGCATGGCTTGTAACATCATGAAGCAGTAGTTTTAGACCAAATATTCATGGCTTCCAGTTAAAATTTAATACAACCCATATTCATCCATATGCCAATTCTGTAGATCACACACTACAGATGCTTATGGGCTACATCATTCATAATGTGAACATTTCCAGGAGTTTAAAGATAAATACATGGAAAATTACAGTTTTCATTTACTTTTGTGAGATATTAAAGCAGTTTGTAAAAACAAATTACTATGATGACCCATTCTCTGTTCTTTCTAACCTGAGCAAAAATTTGGGGTTGTCATGTATTAATGCAGTGACAAAACCATCAATGCAATTGTACTTTGCAATGCTAATTAGTCTGCCTTGTAATACTGGAAAAATTTGCTATTACTAATTGTAATACTTAAAAAAAAAAAAAAATTATGGATTGAAACCTGCTCTTTGATGGATATAAAAAATGTTCTAATGCAGCTGTGTACCAACAGCCCAAGCTGAAGAAATACTAATACTAAAATCTGTATGGTTGTACTTGTTAGGATAGGAAGGATTTTAGGTGTTTTTTTTCTCCTGTACTTAGTATTTTCTATTGTCAAACTTGATGTCTCTCCCAGAGAGAGCGCTGACTTTGCATGTATTTTCTTAGCCAGCTGTTCCGCTCCTTGACTGGAGTGAACCTGGGTGCTGACACCAGAGTTTGAGTTTCAGAGGAGCAGAGCCATCTGAAGAGAGGACATTGTGGCACTCGGAGCTCACAGTTCTTTCAGGGTCTCAGTTTATTTATCCTCTGGCATTGGCAATTTTCTGAACTAAACTAACCTAATATGATTATTAAATCTACTTAATTCAGAATCAATACTGTTAAAGACAATGGGACTATTTCTTAATTTAAAAAATGGAATAAAAATTATGGCTAGGTAGCATGTCACAGCTCTCTCCCCATCCGTGCAATTGAGGTATTCCTGCTCTGCCTACCACTGGCCCTGATGCTGAACTTAGTTACAAGTGATATTTTTTATTTCCTTATTTAGCCTGAGAAATAATTAGGTATCATATGTCCTTCTACGGACATATCCAGAAAGAAGTCATAATGTAGTCCGTAAGTAAAACTGATAATATTTTGGTATGTGTACTGTTTTTTCAGTATGTGTTGTGTCTCAGTATGATATCCTCCCTTGCGTTTTATGGACTATATTTTAAATCATAACCAAATTTTCAAAACAATTTAGAAATAATGGCACTGAGCTCTAATTTTCCTCTAAAAAGGAAAAGTAGGATCTTGCAATCTGCAGAGAAACACACCAATGCACCACAAGCCTGTGCAGACTGATGCAATTGCTTTCCTAAGCAATGAGAGAGGAAAATGTGACATTCAGTCATTTTTAGCTCATGTTTTGTTTCATTCTAACAGCTTAGCTTGATAATTTTTCCTCCAAAATACAAATAAATGTCACATTGATGAGAACATTGCCAAGCAGTAGTAGAAAATTATTTGGTTTTTAGCATAAAATATTTTTTTAAAGAAAGTGAATCAGTCATCATTAGATCTCATGAAAAAGTAGTCAAGAAATGGTTTGAGCTGTACAGATTACCTAGGTCTCCTTACTGAGTTTAAAGGTGGGTAAAAAATTAGATTGTTCGTATTCAACATTCAGTGTGTCAGACAAAATATATGCAAGAGTCAGTGACAGCAGCATAAATGCTAATTGATAGGATGCTGGGAATGATTTTGTATCAAGTGCTAATCAGACTGTTTTTCCACTTATCAGTGTTACCGCTCAATAAGTGACAACTTCTAGATTATCTTGAATGTGTTGAAAATCTGCTGTGCTTTCCAAGTGACTTTGACGTTTGTGGTCTGTACAGAATCCAGAAGACTCGAGCAGGAGGCTTCCATGTAGCAAATACTCAGAAAATTTTACCATAGTAAGAATTGGGGAGAATACCTATATAGAATATTACAGTTTATTTTTTTAAAACTTATGAAGTTTAAATTTGTTCAGGTTATTGAGAAATGCAAGGGCATCCTCAACATGAGACGTCAACACAGGGCACGGTGGGTTGGGACCCACATGTGGGATGTTCCTGTGGGACCTCGTGGGTCCATTCCACCAGTTTGCAGTTGTAGGGTGCTGGTCTGCAACCCCTTGGGCTTTTAGCTGTAAGAGGTGTTTAGAAATGTGTGGGTGTTTATTAACACTTTACAAGTGTGTAATGTTGGGGTATGTATGTAGTATGACTGATACTGATCCCAAATGTAGGTTAATTACAACTCATTAGTAAATCAATAAACTGCTTCAATCCTGATTTGGTTTAAACTGCATGAGCTGAGCCGTTTTTCCTTGTGACAGGTATCAAGAGTATAATGGTATTGCTACTAAAGAATGTGACAAGTAGATAATACTTAAGTAAACTGCTTTTGCAGAATTTTATAAGTTGTAATGTTAGTATGGAATCTCTGCTAAAAGTTGGTGGGTTTTTTTTGTTTTGTTGTGGGATTTGGTTTTGTTTTGGGTTTGTTTTTTTTTTGTTTGTTTTTTTGAAAGGTATACTTTGGAAACATGTTGGGGTTTTTTTGGAAATTCAAAATCTTTATTTTTGGATTGTTCCAAAGTGATGGTAATATTTTGTTAATATTAAGAAATAACAGAAACTATGAAATGGGAATATGACTTGCATCTTGGAAGAAAAAAAAAAAAAGAGGAAAAAAAGCAATGCTAAAAAGCACATCAAAACATTCCAGCTGTCAAATTTCGTAGTTCCACAATGAATCTTGTATCTTGGCTTATTGTCTTGGGTTTGTGGGTATTTTAATTAGACTTTGAATAATAAGATGAAGATATAGTTGTGTTTTTTTAACAGAAATTAGTTTTCAGGTCATTAGCATATTTATATAAGTAATATTGAATGTGACCCTTAGTTAAAAAACTTCACAGTAAATTAACTTTTCCCTTAATAGAAATGATATTTTAGAGCCACTTTAATTATCCGTAATAGAACACAACATTAGTCTGAGATAAATTCTCATAGGAAAAATATGATATATTTATACCAATAAATTTAGCTCTGTCAATTCGACTTGAAAGGAACACTTAAGCCTAGAATTTGGTTCACAAAAAGTTTGAGCATTAGTCACATCAAGGGAATGGCAAAATACTAAGCAAAAGTAGAATGTCTTTTCTCTATATAGTCAGATTTTGGTTATAACTGTGTCCAATATCTTCATGGTTATATACGTAAAGCTTTCTTTTTAATTAGGTAAGCATATGTTGCAATACATTAGAAAACAAAATATAACCAATGTGTATTTCCAATATGCTGTTTAGCAAACACAGAGATATTAATTTGAAAAAAAAAAATTATTAAATGCATTTCAACTACAAATAGCACATCATAATGTCACAGAAATGAATAAAAATGCTGGTGTTTCCAAGAATTAAGTAGGATTTTAGCTTTAGCTCTCCATCTCTTTCCCTACTAACCAAAATGAATATGTAATGCCTCAAAGTAGTTTCATGTTGTAATCTTTGATACCAGCGTGCTTAAGAATAGCATTAAGAAAGGTTGCTTCATACGGGGTGCTGAAAAATCAGTACTGCTGGGGAGAATGATAAATACTGCAAGCTGCTATTAAAATAAAAGTAGTTACTGATACATATTTATGGCACTATTTTTAATTTATTTTTGTATCATTGCACATCATGGCTGCTTCATAAAAATTCCAGGTGAAATTAGTATTAGGAAATTCTAGAAAGCCAACCATTTAAAATAGCCATTACAGCTCAGCACTGGGGCGCTGGACCTAACTCAGAAATCTTTTTTGCATTATTTAAAAAAAAAAAAAAAAAAAAAGAACGAGAGAAATAGTATGAAGTGCTGAGGGGTCAGTATAAATCAGAATTTGCTTTAGTGACATGAAACTCATAGTTTTGAAGTTTTATTCTTAATAAGCATGAATTCCACCACAATAATCTAATCATTTTCTCTCCATTCAGGTGTATAAAGGAATTGTTACATGGGTTGGCTTGGTTAGGGATCTTTAAACCCGCTGCAAGCCCATGTGCAGCAGGAGATAGTGGCTAACTCCAATGTGACCTACAGATGCAAAACTGAGTTTGAGGCCTTACTTAACTCTCTGGCCACATCTAGTAAAAGAAAATCCATTCCTTGAGAGCTTTGCTTGCTAAAAAGGAGAGCAAAACCAAGCACAGTCCTATGGGACGAGATGCTTCAACAGCAGAAGAGCCAGCCAGGGATGTTTAGATGTGGTCTGCAGGTCCTCCTCACTGGGAGTCTGAACAGAAGGGATAATTTGGGTAGGAAAAAAAAAAATCACACTGGAAGAGCCATCTCATATTCTGCCATTTGCTTGCTGACCTAGATTCACTCTCTGATAGAGTCATGATGTTAGAAACAAACATTACATATTACTTGGGTGTGTACTGGAGTAGTATTGTAAGCTGGAAGCAATTATTAGGCTTAGACAAGTGTATCTGGGTTACTTAAAGACTGGAAATTCTTTAATCTTCAAATGGAACATGTTATATGTTATCTTTCCATGTATACTAATACAAGGATTAAAGATGCTAACATCTAAAACTTAAAATGCTAAATGAGTCTCCATTAAGACCCAGGCAGATCAACCTGTCTGATCTTTGCAGGCAGAAGGAATAACTACTGGAGCTGTATAAGTGCAAGATGACATAAAAACAGTAACATTTTGGAGGCATATTAATTTGTCAGTCCAGCTATACATAAATCACTTCCTCTATTTACTGGGAGATTTCATCAGTATTAGAAGGACCAAATTACCTTTCTGTTATTACTGAAGGGTCTAAGCCCCAGAGATGTTGTTCTCCTAAGTTAATCCTTACCTTAGGAGGTAGGAAGTTTTCATCTCTGCATTTACACCAAAAGAAGGATGAAAAGTGTTTTTCCCAGGTAATGAATATTTTTGGAGCCTTTAAAATATTCTTATTTTATGTAAGGAGGAAATGAAGTTTTTGTGAGATTTATCACCTAGTAATTTGGGCATGGGTTCCTGGACCCTGACAGTTGCCCTGTCTTGAGTAGGGATGAACAAAGAACGGTAGGAGAGGAAGAGAGTAGGAAGAATCAGGTCTGTGTTTGTGTGTGAAAAGTGACATTTCAATTTAAGAAAACCTTTGTGGAGAAGGTTAATTTGAGAACATGCATCTAATAAAGTGTTTGCTAAAAACCACAAATGAAGTAAAAAAAAAAAAAAGTTAAAAAATATTTGTGTGTTTGAAACACTTGTTGTTTAAATCACGAGCAAAGTTTTTGCTTACCAAACGTTGCCACTGCACTGTTATCTGCAAGGCCAGCACTGATACTTACACTTGCTTAAGAAATATGAAACTTGGGTTCAATTCATCCATCAGCCTGAGGGCATTTGACTCCTGTCCAAGAACTTGCTCAAAATATGATGAAGTATCTCATTTAATAAATTAATATTTTTCTATGAAACATTACTTATCAGCCTTTTTCTCATTGTGAAACATAGTGTAGGGAATCTATAATTTTCTTCTGGTTCAAGAACTTTACCATCTTCATTTTCCAACAGAAATCAGCATATTTTAATATTAAACAAAAATCTTGACTTAAATAATTTCCCTGTGTATTAAGCTCGTTAAGAAGTATCAGGCTCTCAAATCCATTAGTTTAATATGAGTAGTGTCGCCTGCAGGAATGCTACTGAATTTATTGCTGAAAGATAACATTTGGATAAAGAGACCATTCCTTTACAAATGACTTCTGAAAAGAAATCACTGCCCTTATAGAACCTAATTTAATTAATCTTCTAGATGAAGGCAGTAGTCAGTAGGAAGAATTTGATGTTGTTTAGCCCCATTCTTATGAATATTAATATTGAATAAAATGATTCTTCTGTTTATTCATGAATACTATAAATGTGCATTCAGAGTAGAAGTTGCCAGTAGTTGTTTTCGTTACTCTGTTCTTGTAAACAAAGACTCTCACTTTCCTTCTTTTGATTTATACAAAATGTGTGGTGAAACTCTCATTTAAGGGAGAAAAGGATTAATGAACGTGGACCATGCTTGCCCTAAGCTGCACTCGGAGAAACCTACAGTGTGTCTGTGTGTCTGATTTGAGAATTAACATCTACAGCACCTGACATTTTAAATTGCATAATTATGCTAGAATACATAAATAGACGTACAGATTTTAGGTCCCTATGTGAACAGAATCTAATTTCATTGTAAAAACCATATAAGATGCCTATCTTTAAAAGACCATAATGAACCAACCTTTATCTTTTCATGCACAATGTATTAGCACAACGAGAAAATTTTTTAATCAGTATTAACCTGGATACAACAAACTCAGACCTGGTAGTGTCAAAGTGGTGATTTCACAGTTTAATGGGGTGGGGGCTGGAAGATAACCCCAGTTTTGCAGAGCCCTTCTGCTTCCCTTCAGAGCTCCTGCTCATGGAGCCGGGGCAGCCCGATGGCACAGCTCTGCAAAAACAGTGTTTCTCTCGTATTTCACCCCATCAGAGGTTCCTTATGACACAACGTACTCCTAAATCTCATGATCTCAAGCATTCAGACAGGAAACAGTTGCAGCTCCCGTGGAGTTTTACACAGTGAAGCTGGAACCCAGCCTCTACCCACGCAAAGAAGTTACTATCTCTGTGCAAGATTTACATCTTTGAGAACTAGCAAGAACAATAGGAAATATATTGCCAAATAATGCAGTATTTACACTCTCTTAAGATGAAGCAATGTTTTGAAAAAGATTCATTTTACTCAAATCACGTTAATAAATACTAAAAGGCTGTGGGACATCCATGTGAACCTTGTAAAGAGCAACATCCCTCAAGCAAAATTTCATTAGCTTTTTAAGACTTCATTCGGTATGTCCTGGAAATGTAGAGATACAGTATTCATTGACCAGCATTTTTCCCCTTTCACTTGTAAAGTACCTTATAAAAAAAATAAAACCAAAACAATGATTTTGCTTGAAAGTACTCTCAAAAGGCATAAAGATGTCTAAAGCTGGATCTGAAATTGTTCTAGCAAAGAAAGGAAAAGGAAATAGTTTGCACTCAAATCTGAATTTTCACTGCAGTTTTATCTTCTCTATACAATTCTGAAACAGCAGCTTTTACTTCAAAATTACATATTTGCCTTTAAGAAGTAGCAATTTTATTGTGTTCTGGTTGTACAAGAGTTCTATAGGCAACCATGAGTCCACTACGGACCAGCTCCATCTCTTTGCATGTGCTATTGAGTTTCAGGGTATTTGGCTGAATGTTTATATTTTTATTTTTATTTTTTAATCATCTCGGTAAGTCAAGTTTCAGAAGAGTTTCTATTCTTTAGACATTTTTGTTGGAGTGTGGATAAATGAAGGGACTTCACTTGCTCTTTGCTAATTGTATCACAGCAAGTTGGTTCAAACCCATTTACAATCACTGCCTTAGTAACATTGTAGTAAGCATAAAGGGAGGAAATATTAATGGTGTAGTATGACAGATACAGCACTAAACAACTTTTCCTAAACCTCTGGAGAAAGTTATTTGAAGCTTAAGTGAAGAGTTCTTGGTCCATGACTTCTTCACCGTTTCAGCAAGATCTTAGATGATTTTGTGTTTTGTGAAGGCTTTAGTTTTTCTTTTTTTCTACCCAGAAATGCCGTATAATATTGTGGCTGCATATAGAAAAATGGAATATTTGTAGATTAAAATATATGTTGATCTGCTTCATTTAAATATAATTGATTTTTAAAGGAGGTAATGCCATTCTTTGCAGTGCTATGTTCACATATGAGAGCACTCTCCAGCTTGTCAAGTTGATAATTTGTGCCAGCAGACCTGAAAATGAGCTAAAACATTTCTAGGATATAAATTTAAATATTGCGCTTTCTAGAAATATAATTCTACTCTTGTGGCTGAAATAGATAAAGCACATAAAGAAAAGATGATAGCTAGTAGAGAGGAGAAAGGGAGAGTCTGGTGAATTTGGACTTCTGAGTTAATCTAAGAGCAAAAAAAAAATTGTATCTCTGTTTTCAAAGTGGTGTATTCTGGTAAGTTTTCAGTTCAGAAAATGTTCAGATTGAAATGTGTTTTTCCTTCCTCAGTTAAATATTTTAGGTACTATGAAGAAATCCTTCAAGCCTGATGATACTGCATCCTAAATGGTAAGATGCAATCGATATTTTTTTTAAATGGCGTTATGCCTTCCTTGAATGCAACACTTTCTCTTCTCGCTTGGGTACAATCTCACAAAGACCTGAAAGCCATTGCCTTGAGAGTTGGCTCTGCAAAGATGCCGCTGCTCTTAACAGGAACTGGGAACTCCCATATTGTGCTCAGACAAGATAAAATCCTGATAATCGGCACTTTAGATTATCAGCACTCTAGTGCTCATAAAAAAGAAAGAGGAACGGTTTTACGCTTGCCAGTGGCAGCAGAAAATTGTTTGCCTGTCCTGCCGTACACTGCACAGAGCGTGCTGAATCTTCCACTTTGATAGGGTGGGAAATATAACTGTTATGTCATGAGTGTAGCAGATAAACATGTTTCTGTGTTGCTGATTACTGCAAAATATGCAAGGCCTGACCTAGAACAATACTGCAGCTTAATTCTGTACTTGTAGAGATTATGGTTTTTATGTCAAGACGCTGAAGCATTTACATGATGTGGATATTTTCCAAAAGCTAAGAAATAATGAAAAATGATTTTCCCAATCTAGTGCAACTGTTACAAGGAATGTAACAGCTGGTGATCTACAATTCAGTGAGAGATGAACTAACTGGTCTATTCACCTGCAGAACATAGATAAAAATTAATAAGAAAGTGGGAAGTTAAATAATAAATGAACATCCAAAGAGAAGGTGAAAGATGAGCAGCAACACATTCTGGTGTAATTAAGTTAGAAATTCCAAGCAGTTGTTAAAATAAAAGGTAGGGATAGAAAAGTTTGCTCAGACCAAAGGTTTAGAAAAACTTGAGGAATGACTTGAGATACTAAGAGAGGAACTGCTACGCTTCTCGGGCATTGTTGCTTGCAGGCTCAATTCAGAGTGTAGCTATTTGCAGATAAAAGCTATTCTAAAGTAACAGTATGGAAATACAGACTGTGTTTTTGCTTTTAGAACAGAACTTGTATACTGTCTAGGCAGACAGGGATGGAATAAAGTGCAAACACTTGAAGCCAGATACAAAAGCAGAGATTCACCTGAAATTTTCCAGAGCAGCCAGCTTCCACACCTACCCAGAGGTGGCCAGAGCAATTAGGCAAATAAGCTCCGGCTTCAAACCAGAAACCAGGGCACTGATAAAACGTGCACCAAGAAAATAAATGTTATTTCAAAAGGCTTTTGTGGCTACTTTCTCTTTGATGTGAATCTTAAAGAACAGTTGTGTTGCTTTTCACACGGGAGTTTTATATCTTGGACTCAAGTTGAATTCCCTTCTCTGAAACGGTACGTGTAGAGTCCAGCTGGCTAATCAGGCAGGTTGGTAGGGGCACTTTCCATCACCCCTGCCACACTGCACACAGCAAAGACTGCCAGGGCAAATCTTGGCTGTCATTGTACTAAAAGAAGGCACTTCGTCTAAATTTAATGTATTTATTTATTTTAATGCTTTTGAAGTTACTGGAAGAGTATAGCTTCCCAGACAATTTTGACTCTGCTTTTCAGAACAAAACAAACCAAACAACAACAAAAAAAAAGAACAAAAGAGAAGTACTAACTATTCTCTATTTAATATGCAACACTATTAAAATAGCATGTGCCATATGGTTCTGCTTTCCTTGTGAGAAGTTATGTGGTGAACTGAGGAAGTAGCCCAGAGTTTGCTCACTTTCCAAGATGAGACGATCAGATTTTAATTCTTCCCTATCCAAACCTCATTTGCCTTATACTGAAATAAACGTCTTCTAAAATGCCGAGGGGGTCACATTTGTCATTCACAGAGTTTTCTGGGCCCGAGCCAGGTCCCTGCAGTGATGCAAGCATGCCCTTGCCTAGCTGTACATGTTACATGCTCAGCGGAAAAACCTGTGACAAAACGCACTGTGCACATGTGGCATAGAGTGTTTCCAAGGGTTCTCTCTCTGCGCAAGCCAATGAAAAGGTCCTCAGAATGTTCAAAGGCAATTAGCTCTCGGCGAGGAGTCCTTTCATGCCAGATTTGGGCTCTCCAGCCCAACTGTTTCAGTTGCAAACGTCTTTGGAAGAAGCTCACAACAGCAACTCTATGGCATGGAAGGAATGGTCTCCTCTGCTTTCTCCTTTTCACTCTTAGTATGGAGACGGCAGGACACCTTTCTTGGTGTCTTGGCAAACGCTTATCTTCCCTCAGAAACCATCCCTGATTACATCATTTCAAATGTTGTTTAAAACTTAGAGGCTCTAGAAAAGGGCTGTGCATAATCTTAAACTATAGCAGTTGTTTCCACACACACATTGATACTAAAGCATAATGGTTAGCCTTAGTTTTTCTGGTTTTCTCATGAGGTGAGTCAATTATGACCCTCTGTCTGGATTACATATAAATAAAAGCAGCAATTTATTTATCAATTGGTAAAAGTGCAAGACTTCTATTTCAGAGATAAATAATTTTTGTTTACTGGTAGGTGATTATTTGTATTAACAGATGAAATACCATTCTTAAAATGACCAGTATTTTCTCTGACTTGACAACATTTTCATCAAGCTGGAAAACTTTCCCATTAAATTCACTTTGAAAAGAGAACCGTACAAAGACTAGATTTATGACTCAACAGATGCTCATCACATTGCTTAATGCTTTATTTCATGGTCCATATTCATCATCCTTTTTTGATTCTTAAATTTATACCCAATTCTTTTTGAACATCTGGTGTTCTTTTTCTTCTGTGTTTGTAACAGAATAATTTGTTTGGGCAAAGTGTTTCTTCTTATAATGCTCTTATTCCTCATGGGTGTTTGGAACATAGGCAGAATAGGACTTCTGCGATTAAATGTAAAGATGTTTGCAAGATTGTTTCATTTTCTGATAAATATAAATTTATTCCTTCGGTGACATCATCTCTTGGCAGCCTTTGACATAAATCTGATGTTGCTGGGAACTGGGCAGAAAGTCCTTGTAAAGAAAATTGTTCTGTGAACAATTGATCTGTGTCCAGGCTTCAAGGTAAATTAAAAAATAAACAAGCTTAGATTTTTTTTTTTTTTTTTAGAATGAGGATTAAACTTGGGAATGTATTGAAAATTTACGAATTGTTCGACATATTTTCACATTACCTGTTTGCCATATGCCGTATCATATTGATTTGCTTTTTGGTAACCACATGTATCTGATGGGACTGTTGTCATCACATCATCTGAATGGCGAATATAGCAGTACTGAAAATAAAAGTTGCATTCCTGAGATCTTAGTAGATGAGTTTAAAATCTTTTTTTTTTTTTTTTTTTTTTTTTTTTTTTTTTTTTTTTTTTTTTTTTCATTTTAAGTCATAGGTTTTTCTGAGAAAGATAAAACACAAATATGAAAATTTCAGTATTTCACCATGGTGCCATACACCGTATCTGAAATCTCATTCTGATCCTGTCGGCCACTGCACGTTCCACTCCTTTCAGTGGAGTTGCTAGTACACACTAGCCAAAAAAGGTAGGAAGGAAATACATAACACATGCCATTTTTTTGATTACCGGATTACAGTAGTTTTTTCAGCTACAAATTTAAATGTTAACAATATTGACATTTCTTGTTAAATCTTCCAGGGCATGTTTCCTTTCCTTTAAAAAGGAAAAAAGAAAACGGGGAAAAAAAAAAAAAGGCAATTAAAAAAAAAACCATACCTGGGAAATTCGGTGCCATAATGCTAATGCTTTTAGACAAAGATATGGTCATTAAACATAGGAAAGAGAATTAAAGCCAACACTCTAACTCAGCTGTTCTTTCTTTGATATATTGATATTCTTTCATTGCCTTGGTGACTCTAGGGAGGGAAAGCTGCCTACACCTGCCCTCCAAGGGACTGCTGACTTTGCCTGGAGGAAACATCACATCTGCTGAATTATACAGCTCTTTCATTCTTCAGCCCAGGTTGCTGGTGAAGACTTTATATATTCTCCCTTGTCTTTAATACTCCCAGCTGTTCTCCTTTCCCATGAAAGGAAGTCCCTGTGTAAAGACACAGCAATCCTCAAGGTATGCCCAGGTTTACTTCTGGTATTCAAACAGTAGTGTGGGGCAGAAAGGCCTCTTGTCAGAGTATCAGCTCTGCCAATCTGCCGCTAAGAAGCCTTGGAAATTTCATCCAGAAACAGCTCCCAGACTATTTCTAAATCTCTCTCTCTCACCATAGCAGATCCACACAGCAATTTTTTAGGGCATTCTGAGAAGGATCCAAGCTGGGAAACCTAGCGGAACTTTTGGTCCTCTTGGTACTTGGCTACCTCTTACTTCACAATCTTTAAAGCATGAGATTTGACTTTCTTGCTAGCATGCTGTACTGCTTCAAGATAGGAGGTGTAACAGGCTGTCAAACGTTGACTTGAGCACAGTGTGTGCGAAGATCCATGGCAAAACTTGGAGGTTGGGGCTAGATGGCTCACAAACATTAGAAAAACATTAAGTAGAATAAATTTATCAGTCATAATTTTTTGAATCAATCAGTCAAATGTTGAAATTTCTCAAAGAATGTACCTAGTTGCTCTCATCTCTGATATATACGACTGTGTTTAGTATGCAGAACATGGGGCACGTGGCACTGCAAGTCAGATGTTAACAGAGAACATGATGAAGCCCTTTCTACTTGAAAAGAGAACTGAAAAGGTGACAGTCTTTTTAGCCACCCTCATGTGGATCCCTGATTTTCGGGAAATCACCTGCAACTTTTATTATTATGAAAGTAATCACATTGAAAAACTGTGTTTTTGCAGAAATAGATACTTTTGAATTATGTTAATTTTTAATTTTTTTTAATGTCATATTTGATGAAGCACCAGAAGGCTGGGAACAGTGAAGTCTCTTTACAACTTTTCATCTTGCTGGTGCTTTGTCAGCCTGAAATACATAGAGATTTACATATATTTTCCCAAGAGGTTGCCATTTCTCTGACAAGTGTTGAAATAGTAGTTGACATCTTTAATAAGAAAATGGAGCCAGGGAACAGAATGAGTAAATTAAAACAGCCATTAATTTGATTCTATTTTGATCTAAAAAAAAAAAAAAAGTCTAGACATGAACTGGTATTCAAAAAACTGCCATGATTATAGAACTAATCCTTGTCTGGAATCAGATATTAGAGATTATTTATGATCAGCCAGCACAAGTTCAGAGTTCCACTGCTAAAAGTTGACATAAAGAATTGGAAATTGTGAAATGAGTAAAATAACTAAATGGTAGGTGTACTGGTTTATGAACCAGTTTGGTTTTTCCTCTGCAGAGAATAGCTATCTTTTTTACCTATAAAATAATATAGAATTTGTAGTCTTTTTCATTTTTTTCTGAGTTGATATTTTTATTTGCTTCTAAATTAAGTGGGTTAACTTTAATAATTGCATATTGATTGTTCCTATGCAGTGGCTCATATGCAGTGCTCGTATTCTTTGATTGTTCATATGCTCGTGCTTTCTGCCTTGTTAGATCGCTATGGATTTATTCAAAATCTTTTCCATTCTTGAGCTACCAGAAAAAATTTGGGTTGTCTGTACATTTTGTCAGTTCACTGCACTATTTCTGTAGAATAGCTGAAAGAAATAATGGAAACAGCATCTATTCAGGTGGTTTGATATTCAAATTTTCAATTGTTTAACTTCATCAGGGTTTAAAGTATCCATGCAGGCTGCGTCTCTTTGACATAGGCCATCTTTTCCAAGAAATTGTGGTTTAAAGCATGAAAAAATGGTCATCTGTAATGATTCATCTACTTAAACTGAGAAATTGGAAAATGTATTGGCAATTTGTAAATATTTCTATTTTGTTGTGCAGGGATGTGAAATGGTTAGAAAAATCTATTTGTATTAGGCCTGGTTTGTGTCTTACTGGGTAATTCATTAGTGAGGTATGACCTGATCAAGTGATGTAGGCCTCAAAATCACACATGACGTGGAAGTGCTTGGTGCAGAGCATGCATTAACCCATAATAGTTATTATCTGGCAGGCCAGGCCTTGCTCCCGTTGCCTCTCAGCTGATCTGTGCCTAACACAGGGAGAATGATGCAACCTTTCCTCACAATTGTAACAAAAAAAGCTTAAGTATTTGCAGAAGGTGGATGTGACAGGCATTGTGGTTTTTCTTGATATTTTTCTTGGAAACTCTAGTCCTTGTGGATTCAGAGAAAGCCTTGGAAGTGCCAGGACCGGTTCTGAGAGACAGAAATAAGCTTGCGTTCCCTGAGTACGATTTCTGGAGGTCCAAGTGCTGGGTAGTGTAGCCTACCACACAGGTTTCTGGCAAGATTTTGAAACCACAGCTAGTGAATTCCTACAGCTCATTGCATTTATTTTTTTAAATGATGTAAGCTAAGTAAGTGTATAACAGTTTCCAAATGAAAAATTGAACCATAACTTGGCACATTCCCAAAAGATCACTGCGGGGCAGAGTGTATTTCACTGAGCAACTTTAATTACAGTTTTTAATTCTATTGAAGATTACTTTGCATTTTTTAACTCTGATGTCCTTGCTCTGGTCTGATCCTTTCATTCTTAAATTACCACAGAGCGGTAAATTTTAGTAATAACAATAAAAAGAGCAGTTAACATTTTTTTTTCTTGTCATAGAAATTTGTTCAGCCATTCTGTATCCAGTTTTTGTAACTTTTCCAAGTCAGCTTGGAGGAATGGGGTGGGCCTTATTTTGAGCTCTTCTGCATGGATCTAATACCACGTATTTATTGTTTGTGAAGGAGCAGAAAAGAGCAAGTCTGTAAAGAGAAAAGGTTGGGGGGGGAGGGTGTTGCAGCAAGGATTAATTTCATTTTACCTGTAAAATTAGGAGTTGAGTAAGGTATTGGTTACAAAGCAAAGCGGTGTGGTGATAGCATTGTTTTATGGGATTTTTCACGTGAAGTTGTCTTCTTTTTTGTCCTCTAAGAAAAGCATACGTGCTATTTCTGCTCCAAGGGCCTATTTCCTTGTCACCTATGTGACTAAACCAGCTGCAAGACATGATCTAGTTACTACTGAGTATCTGCCTGACCCAACTGGTGTAGCTGACTTTTTCTAACTCTGCCTCCTCTCTTCAGGTTACTGTGCTTTGTGGAATAGACAAGTGAAGGAAGAAATCTAGAGATCCCTGACACTACCAGCGCAGGTTCAACTTGAAATTGAAATGGTGAGCCTTTTCACTGCTATGGCCTTTATCCTTTTGGGTATAGATGATCTTGGTTTTGCTTAACAGTTCTATTTTTCACTGGACACAAATGGTTAAAACTTGTATGATTCTGAGTATTTTAATTTTGCTCAGAATATCAAGCCCTGCTTTTTCTTCCTTTTCTCCATTCTCTTTGGTGAAAATTTGTAGCAAAACTGGGATATGGCATTCAATATGCAATATGGAGAAATGTCATATAATTTAAACCAAAGCATTTCCTTAAGCTAGAGGTAGGTAAATTAACCAAAATATGTGAGGGATCTGCTAGGATGCTCTGTATCAGATCCAACTTGGCACTACTCTAAAACAGTAACCATAAAGGTGAAAAGCAAGACCCATTTAGCAGCAGGAAATGAAATCTAACAGACTGAGGCTAAAATTTTTTAACGTTTGCAAAAATATTGAAATTTATAAAATGTTCTTTCCGATGGCAGAGCGCAAATGTCAGAAGCCATAATACATTTTCTATTCAATGAGTTTCAAATATTTGAGTCTTATATTAACACATCCCTCCATGTAATGCCGTGTTCCAAAATGTCTACCTGGTGAGACAGTTGTGAAATTTATTTGTTTTATATCTGTTTATTAAGTGATGCATGATAGTGGAGTCTCATGGGATAGCTATAATTTAATTCCTAATACTATTTGTCTGAATTATTAATTTGCTCTGTTAACTGCAATGATTTTGGGGCAAAGGTGATAATGCTTAGCTATATTTTTAGGTGTTCTTAAAAATAATTGGATTAGAAATCATACCCGGAGAACCTACTTATTATTCTTAATGGTTCAGGACTTACTTAAGTGTTTTAATCAAGCAGTAAATGATGTATATCTCAGACTGCTTTCATTCCTGGTTTTTGAATGACAATTTGTGAGCACCAGAGCACAAGCCTTTTTATTAGGCAAAACAAATTTTTGTAGCGTTTTGTCTTTCTCATTCCACGCAGTAGGAAATAAAAACCAGACATTAATGTTAGAGGCAAGCCATGCTATGCTGTCTAAATAAATACACAGAATTAGAGCATCAGTAAACTAATGTGATCATAATTAATCTAATACACCTGCAGAATGTCTTATCCAAATCACTCTTAATTGATTGCCATTGATATTTGTCTGAATTACTAATGGAAATACAGCTTTTAGTGAGGAAAAGAGTCTGGTGTATATTTTCATTAGACTTCCCGTGGCTGTATTGTACTGCACCTGCCTGCTCCCAAAATGCTTTTTATAGCTGTCATATACTTTTATGAGGATGGGAGCAATGTTCTGGCAAGCTAACTTGACTCAAATTGTGTTCGGATATAAAACATGAAGACCCACTTGTGATTGCAAAGGTAGTAAGTCTAATTTGATTAGTGCTCCGGTGACATGGCATATTATGAACGTCATTTGTCATTTCTCATAAGTACTCGTGAAAGGATCATTTCCAGAGAAGGCGTAATTGAAGCCCGCAAACGTGTTCAGCACCTTTCGTGCTCAGGGGAAGAGCTGGGGAGAGTCAGGGAAACGGCAGTAGGTCGTGATCAATATTGGTTTTTAAAACAAAAAGAAACAGGAAAGGCAACAACCAGGAAATCCTACCTTCTAAAATAAGTGAAAAATCTTCAGTGGGAGTCTGATTTTCTCCTTAAGATTTATGTTACTGAGTCTCAGCTATTAAAAACTTCCACGATTTTAAACCTTAAAACTCTGTTGTTAAACAACCAGGCCTTATTTTCTAGAATAATTTTCCATGAGTTGCTAAGCAACTGGGCTTGAAGGAGAAGGCCAGATCCTCAGCTTCTGTGAAGTGGAAGATTTCAGCGTATACATGTGTGTGTATGTATATAACATCGCCCACCACCCCCCTCATTTTTCAAAGACATGCATCAGGTTAGTGTGTCTGTCAGGCAGATTTGGTTGTGTACACAGAAGTCAGCTGATTAAATGACTTTACAGAGATGGCAAAAACTAAATGTTCTGACAGTGCCAGTACCGTAACAAAAATATCTTCTCGTGGAAAATTACAAAGGTTTTACATTTTTCTTTCTCAAGTATCCCGCCGGAATACTTGTTGGAAATGATTTGCTTTCTGCTTTTTAGTTTTTGAGAGTATTTATATAAACATTGCTGAAAGGATGCATGAGAAGGCTATGAATACTGGGGGAAGAAGCAGGGTAGGAAAAGGCCTCTTTTTCTCTTATTTTACAGAATGTACTTTCTCCGTTGTCAAAAAACATGACTCAGGTTAGCATTAAGATGACACTAACGTGACTCCAAAGTGAAAGAGTGATCAATATTTATGTAGTTTTTTATTTATGCAATTAATTTCATAATTATGGTATATCCATTAGATTTCCTACTGTTGTACCTGGGAAGATGGAAGGCTACTATAAATATGAACCAGGAATAAATTTCATCTTAAAACATGGGACTAACCTGGCAAATAGAGCTGGACTTTGCAAAACAGCGTGAGGGGATTTTCTTGGGACACTAAACTAACTTTGGATTCACTACTAAAATAACTGGAATTTCTGCCACTGGACTTTTATGAAAATATTAACTTTTCAGGGAAATTTGGGCTCTGATTCAATTACCAAATAGGTTTTTCATAATAATTTAAAGTAATTTAAACAGTTACAAAAATATATCATGTATGAATATATTTTTCTTTATCCTTTATGGTAAAAATGGACACTAGTGTTTAGATTTCCATATTTTAGAATAATCTACAAATTAGATGTATATGATGAGGT
Organism: Aramus guarauna; assembly: GCA_013400195.1. Taxonomy (NCBI): domain Eukaryota; kingdom Metazoa; phylum Chordata; class Aves; order Gruiformes; family Aramidae; genus Aramus; species Aramus guarauna. The sequence continues at coordinate 800,039 of VXBL01003303.1, forward strand.
CATTGTATTCTTTTTTCTGATTATTTTTTTTTTTCCTACAAAAGTACTTTTACATAAATAACTTGGCTTACAGGTAACTCTTTGGAAATGCCACAAAGTAGTACTCACTGGAGCTGGTAGCTCTAAACTGGGAAGGAATGAGAAAAGGTCTCCAGTCTTTTTCAGTGTCATAAATATTGTTGGGTGAATTTCTCCTACAAGTGTTATATATAGATATAATACACAGTGCTGCTGAATTAGAGTTGCTTTGAGAAATAACTTGTAGGCTACACAGATGGAAAGATAAAAATGTGGTTAGCTAGTGCTTGGGAAAAACCACGGTAGTGGGGATATCTCCAGCAGCTTGGTGTTTCCTCTCTAAGGGCTCTCCTTTGTCTGTACTGCTGGCAATCCTTCTGTCCTGCTTCCATTAGGTATCTTGCAAGCATCGTGCTTAAAAGTTAAGGGAACAAGCAGAGTTAGGTGAAGAAAAAGCAGAAAACAGTATTATCAATATAATGACAATGTTGAGTTCATCTTCCAGTGGATACTGGTGTTGAAACAACCTTAATTATTCAAAAACTGAGTGAGGTCTATTTTTTTTTTTAATAAATAAATAATACTAGGTATTATCTGGAGACTATTACACTTTTTGAAGCTAATGTGTCTTGCATTTTAATTGTTACCTACCATCTAGTGCTTTGAATGTTTTTAAGCTTGTTCAATCCATTAAAGCAGCAACTGTTAATAAATTCTAGTCACTGATTGATATTAAATGACATACGTAGCAAACAGTCCATCTGTCTCTGTCGTATCATTCCATGCCTTCTTTCATGTTTCCATTACAAATTCTGTAATAAATAGTCTGATCATTTTGAGTGACATTTGGGATCTTTATTGGACAAGACATTTCAAGTACATCTGTCTTTGGAGTGGTTTATAGCTGACAGTTCTAACAACAGCTATTACTTTCCAAAAAGCTGCATTTGAACTATTCGCTATATTCCCCTCCCACTTTTTTGTGTGGGTGTTGTTTTTTTTTTTTTTTGGGGGGGGGAGGGGCCTCCCCCAGGTCGCTTATTGCTGCCATTTCTAGGTTTTTTTGTTGTTCTTGTTGGTCTGGTTTTTGGTTTTGATTTTTAAATCCAGACACTTCTTTTTCTCTATGATGGTGATTTTGTCACCGTTATGCTGAGTCAGGCCATATCTGTCTCTCACTCCAAATCTTAACCCTGGTCTGTTTTGTCTAATCCTGTTGCTATCCCCCGTTAGCCTTATCACTTTTGCCACTTTATATCTTGGTGGATATAGCTTCCTCTTTACTTGAACTTTCCAGCTTCTATAACATAGTGTTCTGAGACTGTCATTCTGCGGCTATTGTGAGATTTCTTTTTTTATTTTCATCTTTTTGGTTTCCCCAGAAGCCCCAACCAGAACAATTAAAAGTACCAGCTCAATGAAAGAGTATTTGATGTGTCTAACCCACGTGTTATTACTGAGAGCCACAAGAAGCTGTAGTTGCTATCTGTTATCTCAAATTGCTTTGAAATTTCCGTGCACTTGTTGTTGTCAAATCTGATGGCTAAACTACTAAATCATTTGGAGGTTGTGTTTTCTTTTCCAATCAGATCATATTATGTGAGATTTTTTTTTTTTTAAAGACAGAAACTCCCTTCCCCTGGTTACCCTGCTCACCATCCCACTCTCTGAATTAGCTCTTCTTCCCTATTGTTAGCACGCTGTGTTTTGGGGGGCTGCAGCAGCTGCCTTTGTCTTATTCTCTCATTCCCTGTTGCTGGGAGGTGGAAATCCACAAGGAACCATACTGCTGAGATAAATCTGAAACCTAAAATTATTTAAAATGACAATAATCATCTTTTACGTGAAAACCAAACCTTAATACTGCTGCTGAGGATCCGCTGGACTAATTTCCTCTCCCTGCATGAGCAGAGGCACTGGCCTGTGCACAGGAATAATAAGAGAACAGAGCTCTGTGCTGTGCCACTCCTTCCTTAGCTTTTACTGTACATAAAACTGTTTCCTCCTGAGTTAAGAGATAACACATACAAATGAGGTATCTTCTGAAATCCCATGAATGCTACATAAAAGACAACAGCAGCTGACGATCTTTCTAAAGACATTTGGCCTATTTTTCATTTTATTTTATTTATTTACAAGTAAATTTTGCATTCAAGGTGTGAACAGTAACAGTTAAAAAAATCAGCCTTTGTCTTAGATAAATCAAAGTTTAATTAAAATTAATTTTATTTTGGATATGGGGCAGTAAAAGTAGTATCCTTACCTGTTTTCCTTTTGTATGTCAGCACATTTAGTCCAAAAATACAGAATAGTAATTGTTAGTGACTAAACTGTAGTGTGAAATATTATGTTCTGAAGTTGTAGTTCTCTACTTTAAATATTAATATTTCATTACTACAACATTTTATTTTCAAGCCTTCTGCAGAATGCAGCATCATACATCTTTAATTGTTCAGCCAGACACTTCCCGTATACACGTGAGTTTTAATAGCGTATGCGTTTGTTTCTGTTTCAGAGAGACCCTGAGCTGGTGGATCGGATGGCCAAGCAGCTGCTCAATAGCTTTTCCCCTGAGCCCTGGATCCAAGCTCTGCTGGAAGCCATCGCTGCCGGATGGTCTGGTAGGAGCCGTGACTTGGGGTCAGTCCCCGACACCTGGGGACATCCGTGTCGCATCACTGAGATCAAACAATCTCCTTGTTTGCAGTCAAAATCAGGGACAGGCAAACTGCTATTCGTGTCCTGCTCCGAAGGCCTTTGGCAGCATTTAAGTGTTTACAGCTGACATTGTGGGTTGAGCCAGTCTCTTTTCTGGTCTTTCTCCCCTCATACGTGATGGTGTCACATAGTATTACTGCTTGCAGTTAAGTGGATATAAATAGACTTGCAATGGCACCATAAGAATTTAAACTTTTTTCTTTTTCTAAAATGTCTTTACTCAAAACAATAAATTTGCTTAAAAATGCAGCTATGGACCATTGAGATTTTTCAGAGTGGCTCACCACGTTGTGGGAATAAGCAGCAGGAGAAATGCCAGACTTCTACTGCATTGTATAAGAAACTACTCTGAGCATCTCTATGTAACTGTGAATGCATTAAAAAAAACCCTCAGTCCAAAATGTCTAGGACCCACCTCAAAAAAGATGACAGAAAGTGCTGAAAGTTTTCAGCTTTAATCATCATGTTTCCATTTTCCCTTCTCCCTCAAAAGACAGGGAAAGTCATGTGTCTAGAAGTCAAAATGTATGCTTAAGTAAAGAATATATAAAACCAGGCTGAATCAAGTCACATGTTAAATCCAAGGAGCTCTAGTTCAAGGTCACATAATTTACTCAATTTTAGCCGTAAATCTCCAGATCAATAACAGAGGTGGAACCTGATGAGAAATATTTAACCTTTGACAAAACCCTCTATCTGTTTTGTATAGACCTTGTCAGACCCAAACCCCAGCTCTGTGTGTATTCAGGCACATGTGCCTACAGTTGTTGTCCTTGGAGGAAACAGAAATAGCATTTATATCAGGCAAAACATGAAAGATGGAATGAAGACATATGCAAACATGTTCGGTTATTCAAAATTCTGTTTATTTGTGTGTTCTCAAAACTAACAGCTATGATTTTTTTTTAAATAGAAATGTGTTTTTAAACAGAAAATTATATATTTAAATCTTAAGGCATCTGAAAGAAAAAAATCAAGATGGTTGACATTGGAGATTTAAGGGTACCATAACGTTTCTTTTGCTCTGTCTAGTGCTGCTCAGTGATTTGTTTCTTTGGCTACTAAATTCAAAACTTAAAGCATTTTAATTAAGTATGACTCAGAAAGAGTTGGTTTTGTTATTTTCTTTTTCACTGAAGGAAAACACAAGTCTTAATACTTTTTTTCTGGGTTTTGTTATTTTTCTGTTTCACTGAAGGGAAATACAAACTTTCACTAAAATTATTTTGTCATCTAGAATGTTATCATTTTGTGGTCTACCTGAAGTGTTCTATTTTCAGATGTGAAAAAAAAAAGTTAAAGAAATGAAGTGGCAAACTTCCCAAACTTTTGTAGGAACCAATTGCTATTGCTGTCCCTCTTAAACTGAGAACTTCAGATTACTGATCGGTGCTCAGTGGATATTTAAGTTTAGAAAAAAGAAGTAGAAGAGCTCCAATATGACGCCTTGGAGTGCCTACCAGTCTGATGAGAGGCACACTTCAGCGGCAGGTGGAAGGCGGTAGGTAATAATTCTCACAGGCTGAGAACTGCAATTCAGATTTCTGATGCATTTGGCATTAAGTGCTCTGATCAGAGAGCAGTACAATAAAAAGCAAGCCACAACATTCCCGTTTTTCCCTTTCCATTTGAAAATTGTTCCAAACCAAAAACATTGATGTATTTGTTCTGAATTAGCAAATAGTATTATAATGATACATAAAATATATTGTAGAAAAAATTGTTTTTTCATAATAAGCAATTTTTTAAAAAGGGACATATTCTGGAAATAATACCTTCAAGTAGCATTTATCTGTTTTACATGTAAAAAGCAATCGAAATATTCTATCTGGTCTGAAGTGAACAGAAAGTACAAGCCTAGCTAGAGAGGCTGCTGAAATACTAGAAAATATAAGGAAAAAAAGAGAAACAAAAGGTGAAAAAAAAAAATGGGAAGAGACAGTGGAACAGACAGCTTATTTGTCTTCTGACTTGTCAGGGAACATCACTTAGTGGATGGGAGATGTAAATAAGAAACATAAAGTTGTAGAGCAGCCAGTTTAATTTAAGTCAAGAAAAAACTTGGATGAGTACATCAGAAGTAAGTAACAGCAAAAATCCAGAGGTGGAGGTGGGACGAGGGGACGTGACCCCCAGGAGGATGTACTTTTAGCTTCTGTTCTCTGTATATGGCCCTGGAAACAGTATTTGGGAGATTTAACAGTGTAGGAGGAGTTCTTTCAGGCATCGTACCCTGAAATTTCAGCCCAGTAAAGGGAAATTCAGACAAGATAAGATTAAGACTTGAAAATCCACAGTAAAGGGGATTTTTTTATTTTTTTTTTTTTTTTTTTTAACAGCAATCATCTCATCTGGGTTTGAATGCAAGTATGGAAAATTGCAAGAACATACCTGGGTATGTCGCCTGTAGACTAACCCAAAAAGCATGTTGCCTTTTCCTATGTGACTCCCACCTTGATATCTGTGAGAATCTGGATGTGAAGAATTCATTCTGGCATCACTAGTGAGAGTATTTTCAGGGCAATAAAGCTTTACTGAGTTCAGCTTGAGAAAAACAATCCTTATGATGAGGTAAGAGGGAGAAAAATAACTTCTTAGAATATCGCTGTCCAAAGAGGAAAAAAATAAAGACTTTGGCTCTCATGTATCATATCCAAGCAAGAAGGACTTGCTCTGGACACAAATACATATTTAATAGCTTTGAAAGTGGTATTATCACAGGTGTAAAGTGGGCAGGAACATGTAATTGCTTGTCCTTGCAAAGCCTTGGTGCCACAAGATGCAATATGTTGTAGCCTCTATATGCCACCAGTAGTATCCCATTTACGCAGGCAACAGCAGGATCCAAAATAACCTCGCACATTTCTCATTAATTTTTAAAGTATGAGGGCAATTAAGTTATTCCCTGGGAAAGATAAAAATAATTTTTTGTAAGCGACTTCTTGCTAACATTTTGGCTTTGGAAGTGCCAAGGACCTACGGTGGCACTACATTGGTGTTACCGTATATAGATTCAAAAGGCAGTTGGTCAACCTTTCATGATAGGATTATCTGTATATATTGGAAGTATATAATGCTTAACTTTAACTTTTCCTAGTAACTTGGAGAAACAAAGGTCATAAACGCATTCCTTAATTTACCTTAACTTCATGTCTCAGCAGTGCAGGTCCTTTGGATTCTCTCAAGCTTCTACTAAGCATCACTCTCTGAAGCCCTGAGAGAGATCTGATGAGCTGAAAAAGAAACAAAACCAGAGAAAGTTTTGATTCCTAGAACTGGTTAGATAACAGAAATTACTCTTTTTAGGCAATTCTTTGAAAAAAAATCCACTTCTAAATCAGTAACAAATTAAGCTAAACTTTCTATGACAATGATCACACAAGTATCTAAAGGGAAAAAGCCAAGGCACATCAAATGCAATTTGCAACAAATCCTGGGTACAGCTTGTTCTGCCATCCGCTGCAATCAATAAAAGCCTTTCACTGATGTTAATGGTTTGGGACTGAGGCCTGCAAAGTGAACAACTTTATCCTGATGATGGACTTGTGCGCTATTTCACGAAGTTTGACAGATATTTTGAGCCAAAATAGAAAAAGCTACCAAACAACTGATTTGCAAAAGGGGAGAACAGTAGAAATCTATTTGAAAAAGTATTTTTGGTTGCTATTTAATCATGGAACATTAATTTAAAAATATATATTTCTCAAGTCTAAAAACTATGTTTGTGTTAAATATGTTTTGCCATGAGTAACGTATGACTTTCTGTAGGTGGGTTAGAATCAATTCTTAAAGGAATTCAGTGGCATGAACCCATCTAATAGCCTTAAAAAATTCTTGCAAAAATTGATGTTGGTTCAAAAAAAGCCTATTTTTTCTAACAAATTTTTAAGCTTTTGACCTGACTTAAGTATTTGGTTCAAACTCATAACTCTCTCAAAAAATTAAAAAAAACAATAGATTAATGCTCTGTTTGCTTATGATTTCTAAAGAGGGCTATGGACATGTTTGTGAAATATGCTTTCCCACAATTTACAACTTGAGTTTTTCCTGTCATGTCCTGAGTTATACACCTTGATTCCTTGCAAAATTGACATACCAGTTAAGTTATTTCTAAGCAAAGATTTTATTGACAGTGTTGTTAATAGGAAAATATGTAATGAAATTTGAGAATAGTTATTTTTCATTGTTAGGTTTAAAAAGAATGTTACCATTCCCTGAATGGAGAGAAAAAAAAAAAAAAAAAGGGCACCGAACAGTTTAAAAGTATACATTTAATAGTGTTTTCTTGGAAATATTTTTTACATGGAGTTTTGTGACTGTCTTCAAAAATAGGAATGACAAAATTATTTTCAAGCGAAGGTGAAGTATAAGGAGACAAAAGAAAAACATATTTGATTTTTTTTTTCTTCCTCTAGGACAAGCAGATTTGTGAGTCAGTCTTTGATATCTGATTAGGGAATCCTCATTAAACTTAGGAATCCATAGAGTAAAAAGTAGACTTGCCAACACAATTGTGATTGACAGTATGTAATATATGGGAGCTCTGGCAAGTTACTGAAATGATGGAAGGAAATTGCACAGCACTTTTTCCCAGTTCCCCACTGACAGTCAACCATGGAGGTCAGTGCGTTACTGAAGAGCAAAGTTCTTGCTGAGCTGGTGCCCAAAGAGCGCGGCCCCCGGTGGTGCGGCCTGCCGCAGCTTCAGCAGTCTCTGGTGAAGCGCAAGGACTCGCAGCATCTCCTCAATGAAGGAATATTCTTGTAACTTCTATTAAATACATCTTTTCACTGCTAAGCACCTGTTTTATGTAAGCGTCATGCAAAATTTAAGTCATGACTTATCTGCAAGTCTCATCATTTTCATTCACTCGAGGTTCACAGGAAGTAATCATTCAAGAAAGAAGCTATTAATAATATTTATGAAAAATGGAGTCTAATGCTTGTCAGATGCCATTTTATAACGCTTGCAGATACGAATGAAAGTGCATACTGCGCAGGCTTCTTGAAGAAGGTATTTTGTCTGATCCCAAATACTTTATCTGATTGTATAACTCCCAAAATAAATCAAATCCAGCTTAGTGCATCTCTTGCTGGTTGCTCTGCATATTCTCTCTTTTGCTGAGTGCAGATTTTAGAGTTCTGTATGAGAACAATTGTCTTTCTGACACTGCAGCAGCAGTAGCAATATCAAGATTTTGTGGAAATTTTATATTCAAACATCTAATTGTGTATGTATGTAAAAAAGGCTAATTCACACAGTCATTTGGTACAGCTACTGCATACATAAAGTTAAATACATTTTAAAGAAAATGGCCAGTACCTTGCAACTGAGCCTGTCCTTACGCAGAAAAAGTGATCCCCTTTTCTCCAGATGAGTTCATGTGATTCATCTGTTCTGCCAGAAGGATTTAGGGCACAGTGGTCGTTCCTTAATCCTCTATTTTAATTGTCAATTACTTGAATTAATTCCTCATTACCTCTAATTTCAGTTACTCCTTTCAGAGAGGCAGGAGCAGGATAATGTAACTTTTAAAATAATTGTATTTTTTCCAGGTTTAAATGGTAAACAATAACTTTTAAAACAAAAGATATGTGGGGTTTTTTTATGTTCATTTCACAATATTAAAAGGAAAAGTAGTAGATGCTGAAATAAAACACATGCCTCTTTTTAGTGGGTTGTGAAAGTAAAGCAGGCTAACGCACTCTAATTGAATAATGGATTATAATGGACCACATTTTTTTAAAAATATGCTTCAATTTCTGTGTACTCAATTCAGAATAAGTTATGACCTCCTTTACAGAAGTTATGTGATTAGCAGTTATTTAAAATCAGGACCCAAAAATTCATGTTAAAATCAGTGTCAAAAATTGTGTCAGGCAAAATCCCTAGATACCTTATAAAAAATTTCCAGTATTCATGTCAGATTCTGGGTTTATCTTAAAACTGTAGCTTTGCGTAGCTAGATAAGACCTGAAATACATTTAATGTTCTTTGCAGTTCAATACCTGCTTGCAAATCCAGAATATGGTTGATACAGCTCTTGGTCAGAATTTTACATTGGAGCATTTTGCTGTTCCTTCCTTATGTTTATATTAATTATTCCTGGACAGTTTTGAAAGTATTTGTTGGCTTTCTACCCTTCTTGTGTCTGAAGCCTTCTTAGAAAATTCTTATTCCTGTTTTGGGTCAATATCTAGCAGAAAATGCAAATGGACTTGCATGAAAGAGCGTTTGGCAGAAAACTTGCAATTAAATAGTAATATTGAAGATTCAAATGGAAAAGCTTTTTTGCGCAAAGCTTTCTTGGTTTCTACAATTTCTTGCCAAAATACTACTGAAGCCAGGATTTTGCAGCTTGCTGTCTTGTGGAACCAGGGAGGGCTTCCCAGGCATGGTCTGATTGCGTGCTGGAATGAGATAAAGTCTGACAAGTCAGATTCCCCCAAGAGCAGGATGCACATTCATTTTTGGAAAGAACCTGGTCTAAAGTTAAGGTAAGACTTAGTTAATTGTGGTTTTCTATTAGTTCATGAGCAACTTTAGAGATAAAAATGGTCCTTTAAATTTTTTAAATAGTAATATTTAGTGTGCAAAATGAATCGGCAAGAGTGTTCAAGTTGTTTTCTTGTAAATCAATAAATCCCCAGTTTGGACTTTGACTTTTCTCAGTCAACATGGCACTACTCGCTCTAAGGATCATTTACTGTGATAATTGCAATACTCTCATGCATAAAACCCACACGTCAAAAAATCTGAACCCCTTTTAAATGGTCCGCTGCTTTAAAACAGGTCTTCATATAACCTGGATCGATCTTGAGATAACCCAAACTCAGAGGCAAGGAGGAATTACAAATGTCAGAAGGATTAAGGGCGGAGTAGGTAGATGGAAATGAGAAGTTACAAAGAAAGAAGCAGCTCTGGAAGAAACTTACTGTTAAAGTGCAACTGTTGCTGAAGGAAAGTTTGGGGTCTTTTAGGGTTAATCCTCCCTATTTTGAGACCACAAAACTTCTAAGATGTCTAGACAAGGAGCCTGGTAATTTTGACTTCTCATGAAACATTTATTACACAATCTACAGTATCATTACATGAAATTCCCTCCTGAGTAACATAAAGTTTGTGCACTAGGGTGTCACTTGTGCGTTATTTTAATGTAGGAATACTTGTACCGGAGTGGGGGGGGGGTGTGGTGAGGATAGTGGTAGGAAACCTGCTATTGAGTGAATTCTCTATCGCACGAATCTCAAGCTCTAGAGAAGGGAGTACTGTACTTTTTGTCCTACTCCTCTCCTCCCCGTGAAGAGTTCTGATGAGCTTGTATAGGAAGCACCCTCTAATATTCAGTAGTTACTTGAAAGTGCATGCAGAGCCTGCAGTATAACATTTGCTTGGCTACATAACCAGAAGAAAGGGCTCCATGCATAAAGAAGCGCACCTTATGGATGGTCTGGCAACGGAGGTGCAAACCACGAGAAATGCAGTTAGCCTTTCTCATTATAAAAAGTTTGTTAAGCTTTACCCTCTATGGCAAACTAATATTACAGGACTGGTATGTACTAACACCTCAAAAATAGTTCAGACTGTTGCGTCTCTAAGTCTGTTCCAGTGTTCGCGATATATAAAATCAGCAAAACTGCATGAATGTTATTTGGAACATTCAATAGACTATTTATAGTGAATTTGTATTGGGGGGGTTGAGGGCACTTGATTTTTATGCAGTATTTCTGGGTCCTTTATTTGCAAGCTATCATAGACTAATTCATTTAATATCCCAAAGTCCCTAAAAGATGACAGAAATATGAAGAGTGTAAGCAGATGGATTTCTGAAGGTCTAAAAATGGTTTACAAGTTGTGTTAGGTTTTGTTGTTTGTTTTGATTTGGGTTTTTTAATCAAATCTTGGCAGATTTGCAGAATGCAGAAGATGCTTCTATTTTTATTATTATTTTTTTTCCCTGAAAAGTGGAGAATGCTGTTTGTTTGTTTGTTTATGCTATCTATTTACAGGACATACTATGCTGGCAGTCTCATAGGCAGCTGGGCAAAGAGTGGGCATCTTGTGACAACTTACAAAGGTGATTTTTGGTTTATTAAGATGAATATTATTCTGAAGCAGATGAAAGAGAGTAGATTTGACTGTATCACACATATTAATGAACTAGAAATCTATTTTGGAAAGACACAATGCAATGAGAAATGTCATTTAAATTCTTTTACCCATTTCTTAATTTCACATCTCTTTTATATAGAAAAACAGGTTTTTGTGACAGAAGGTTTACATATGCATTTACACATGATTAAAAGATATTTTTATTTTAAAAAACTAAAATACATTTTTGAAAAACTAGCCCACAACACTTGCGGGAGGAATCATTAACTGCTGATAGCAATCACAACAAATAAATATGGGGATGTAAGTTCTCAGATATCATTTGAGATACTAATATTGTCATTTTACGATCATGTTAGGCTTGTGATATGGAAGAAGCTGAAAATGTACATAAGAGAGAAGACAAAAGGAAATGCAATATGGTACGTCAAAAACTAATCGGTCAGGAGAGAATTATTGCAAACCTAGATCCTTAATGGGAGGAAGCTGTACAGAAGGCAGAAATGACTGAAATGACCTAGAGATGCCAGTGCCTGTAAAAATGAGGTAAGCACTAATGATGCAGTACAGAGGGAAAAATGCAAGTGTGCCACATTAGGGATCAACAAATAGACAGTCCCCATGTATGTGGCACCATTGAGACCATCTGAAAATGCCTTGTTGGCAAATAGTAGTAGTAAGAGAAAGATAATGACACAGAATATTCAAAAGGAATTCAGAATTGGGGGAAAAAAAAAAACCCAAGAAAATTTATTAAAATTGTTAATTTTTTTGGTAGTAGTAGTAATATTAAAATTCTTTCCATTGCTTGTAGAACTCACTGAATTACTTATTTTGAAAACAGAATAAAATTCCATTTTAGAACTTCAGAATCTATTAAAAGAGAAAACACTTGGGGTTTTTCTTTTTTTTCAACCTTTGAATACTTTCTTTTAGAAATTGTTTTTTATTTAGGTAAATACTTTATTCTTATCAAAAAGAATATTTCTAACCCAAAATGAATCTTTCAATACATAAATATACCTGCATGAGCGTGTGTGTTATGGTTGTTTGTTTGTTTGTTTTTTCCCAATTGTCAAATGACTGAGGTGTGAAAATCACAGTTACTCAGGAAGGGAGACTGACTAATGTATATGATTCAAGTATTAATATTTGTCAATGTATAAAAATGGCACCTCAACACGGCAACTCTGATTGCCCCCAGCCACAGGGTATTCTGAAGTAAAAAGGACATGAGAGTCTTACAATAGGTATAATTACAGGTTAAAAAACCCCAACAATCAACCAAAGGAACAAACTCCTCTTTCTTCATGCCCTGATTTATTTAAGGCACCCCTACGTAAGGTGCCTGTGCAGCAGCACTCAACCCTCTGCACAACGCGGTGTGACCCTGCTGGGGTGAAGCCAGTGCTCTCCTGGGTTTTGTTGCTTTTAAAGCACTGAGGTATCACAATCTGGTAGCCCCTACTGAGCAATTTGGGGCTTATGCGCTTTGACAAGGCACTTTTTATTTTATCAATATCTTGAATGAAATATGGAGGGAAATCCGCTTTGCTTTTTGGTTACTTCCCCCCCCACCCCCCCCCCTTTTTTTTTTTCCTTCTTTTTCTTTCCAAAACGAGCATATACAACTCTCTCAGTAACCTCCCGAGGACCCTCTCTTCAATCTAGCTGTGGCTGCGGACAGTGCGGAGCAGAGTTGCCTTTCCTCCCCTGGCAAGAAGGACCACAGGACATAAACTCCCAGCTAACAGGTATTGGAGTAGAGTCTAAGGACACATTTGAATTTGCTTTAGAATATAGGTATGGCTGTGTTTAAGAACTTCCATAGGTTGCTGCTTCGGTTTCTATAAGTTGGAGTTTTTTAATACTTTTTCTGGTTTGTTGTCTGTGGCATGAAGTTGTGATTTGAGACTGGTGGGTTGTGTACAGGGAATATTCAGATATGAAAGACATATAGAAAAGCACTTCAGGCTTCTTGGATAAAATATTTAGGAAAAACAAAGAAGTTACTTTTTTTTTTTAAGGGTTAGGGAAGGAATTTTTCAGATAGTATCACTGAAAGAAACTGGCCCATGCAAACGTACTATTTACTTATCAAGGTTCTGTGCTCAGTTTTCATATGGTGTTTTGAAAATCCACCCCTACTGCCTGGTTTGAAATTATGAAGTGAACTGAAGACAAAGAAATGCATTTATTGTCGGTGATTGGTCAGAATGAATGCAAATTGTGTTTTTAGGATCCAAATGGGAAAGCGTAAAAGGCTATGAAAGCTTTAATTTATGATTTGTTCATTTAAAGCTTCAGACCATTAAGTACCCATTAAATCACTATTTTATATGCTGCTAAGTGCATCTCTATCATCAGAATAAAAAGATTGTTTCAATTCACCCTGTATCTAATAAAGCATTTTAATTGAGGGCATTTGTGATAACAAATTGACTGGTATTGGAAAGTAAATTAATGCTGAGCTCTGACAACGGGACATCTTTGTGATTTTGCTTTTAGCGTCTTGTACATGCATGAATCGTGACGTTCTGTATGTGTTTATTTGTGTTTAGATTTCAATTACAAAGATTCTACCCCAAATAAAATGTTCATTGCACTGGTAGGGTTCCCTAGGCTCGTGTCCTTCATACTATCTTTTACTGTGGAGCTCAGATCATCTTTTTTTAGCCATTTCATAATGCGCTCTTGCCTCACTGCTAAGGGCCCCCATTATTTAGGCTGTGTCCTCAAAATGGGGAGTAGAAACAAATAGATGAGAAGAAATTGCACATTTTGCTCCCCAAGTATATTTTGGTGTTTGCTTTTATTTCAAGAGAAGATGAAGTTTTAACACCTGCCTTCAGAACATGGAGATTCAAAGAACATTCATTTGGAAATGTTGACATATTTTGTTTTGGCAGTTTTGATTGAAATAAAGCACTGCATTCCTGAAACTGAAGTGGTTCATTTTCTTTCATTCATGAGCTGGCCAGCCTTTCTATTGCCATCATTGCCTGGATTGCAATTTTCTCTGTGGGGCTGAGAAATATTCCTCTTGGGATTAAGTAATTACAATAGGTGTAGGTAGGTAATGACCTACATGACTAAATCATCTGCAGCAAGTTGAAGTTCTTGCTCACTTGTATTAAAAATATCTGATTTCCCGGAAGGAAGTATTCTAAGAAAATATAGTTGACAATCATTGATTTTTAAGCAAAACGTGTTGTCCTGTTTAATACAATAAATTGCTCCAATTTGGTTAAAACAGACCCAAGGCTCAATTTTCTGAAGAAAAATTTGGTATTAGGAAAATATCTCGAAACATAATTTTAAGGGAAAATTCTTTCCTAATAGTTCTGAAATGAAATCTATGTCAATACATGCATCTGAAAAGGTCACCCTCTGTCTCTCAGGAACTGCTGGATTGCTTCTGTAATGACTGTTTCTCATTAATGGGAAGGTTCTCAACTGTGGGAAGGAGAAACTGAAAAGCAGAAGGGCTGAAGAGAAAATACCTATAGCAATCTGCAGCCTGGAAAGGCAAGTAAAGGGCAATCCTGCAGATCCTGGCTCAGACATGCTAGCCAGTTAAGCAATTATATTATCTTGGGCTTCTCTGCGTAGCTTTTTCTGCCAGCCCATCTGGTCTTCTCCTTAACTACTTCTACAAGTTTTCTATTTGAAGCTCTTCCATCTTCCCCAGAGTTGCTTCTCCATCACGTTTCTACTTTCTGGCTCTGTCTTTCCTCCAGCTTCTTCCCTGTTATTGATCAAATAACAGCAACTCATCGCTAAGAATTGCCAGACAAGAGACCTTACATTTTTATGTCTATCTCCTGTGATTATTCAGTATGCTGTTAAAATGAGCTTTTAAAATATATTTATTTTGAATCTGTTTTTAGTGACCCTTCTGCTTATCCATATGTGAATAACTCCTCTAACAGTTTTCAAATTCAGTACCTTAAAATGTTTTTCAACTGAATTCAAAGTGTGAAACATATGTATGTACTTGCTGGGAATTTAAAGAAGAATTATTGTTCATGGTGTGAAAGAGTATTTTCAAGAAAACATTTGTTTGTTCCATTAAGTTACTGCATTTTTATTTTTTTAGGATTCCATTAATCTGTATTTGTCATTTATATAGATAAGGAATGATTCTGAAAGTGTCATTTACATACTGATGAAAAATCTCGCAGTGCAGTACTTCAGTTTGCCTCATTTTTTTTGTTGAATTTGGAGCTTTAATTCTGATCCAGTTGTTGACACTATGAATACTGCAAAGCAGAGAGAGGAATATTGTGGAAATGACAAATTGTAGTTTAATTAGATTTAAATATATTTTCTTAATGGTAAATTAAAGAGATTTATTGATGGGCATTTATTTAACTTTTTTTTTTTTTTTTTTACTAGCAGAGATAGAGATGTCCCACTCAGCATTTGTCAGGTGGCACCTGGAGTGTACTGTGTGCAGTTAGTCCCCACAATTCACAACAGACACAGACAGACTGGAGAAGGTCAAAAGGAGAGCCATGAAGATGATTGAAGGGCTGAAGAATTTGTCCTATGAGGAAAGACTGGGAGAAGAGAAGGCTCAGGGGACTCTGTTTTCCAGTACGTAAAGGGTGGCTATGAAGAGGAGGGAGGCTCCTGATATAAGAAAGAAATTCTTTTACAGTCAGAATAATCAATCAATTAATCAGTCACTGGAACAACCTCTCCAGGGATGTGGTGGAGTCTCCATCACTGCAGGTTTTTAAGACGTGACTGGACAGGCTGCTAGATAATCTCACCTAGGCTCCCTTTTCCATGAAAGGTTGGACCAGATGATCTTTTGAAGTCCCTCCCAACCTGGACTGTTCTATGATTCTTTCTTCTTTTTAATTGAACCAAAGACAGAATATGTCACAGGAAAAACTGAAGCGCTTAAATGAAGAGGAAAGGCCACCTTTAAGAGGACTTGTGCACATGTTTTGCCACAGCATCCTTCCAACACTTTGTGGGATTGTTCTTTTTTATACCAGATCCTAAAATTCAGCAACTGCAATACAGATTGATGCACATTTTCCTGTTATCATAGAAAAGACTTGACTCTGGGTAGAGGGTTTTTTGTGTGAGGATTTTTTTTTTTTTCCCTTTAGCAGACCTTTTGTTTCTGTACATAAAAAATCAATCTTCTTTAATGCATTGGGAAACTCTCTCTTAAGACTCACTGCCTTTCACTTTGGGTTATCCTCTCAGCCAAATCCTGTGAGATTATAATTGATTTTAAAAGTCAGCAGCAAAAGTATTTGATCTTTAGGTGACAAACAGTCAAAGAGGAGTCCTCAGGATCAGTGTTAAACGTCAATGAAATTAGATTCATGCTAGGATAGGCAAGTTACAAAAATTCAAATCCAGCTGTAATAGTGACAGTAATAAATGGAAACTCAGCAAAATTAATCTATTAGTCAACAATATGTAATGTCATAAACTTGAACAAATGATTATGGAGCAGCTCAGGTCTGAATTAAAACTAAACAAGCTGAAACAAGCAATATCAGTGAGATGGATAAATAAATTTATTCAAGTGGATATAAAGACACTTGCATTAGACTAAAAGCCAAAGATTTAACTGATCTGTTTAAGATAATCTGGATGTCATCACTCAAAACAGGCAACAGCACTTGCATGCACTGCTACTAGTACCAGGATGTTGAATATTGAAACCAGCGATGTCACTCCTGTTGGAGCTAGATGGAATAGCATGAGGTAGGCAGCCAAAGCTGTTAAAAATCATCAGTTTTACTGTAAAAAATGTGGGATAGAACGAATAAGTTACGGGCAATTTTCTCTGTTGTTTACAAGTAACAATGGTGGGGCTATTGTGCTGTCATAAGCTACCACACTCAGTACCGTTTGTGCCGTAACAAAAAGTGTTAATGGACAACTAAAGAAAGGGCCAAAGCCTCTTGTTGTTCTTCCTCTTTCTCTTGAGGTGCTTTAAAGAATCTGTACAGAAAACTGCAGAGCACCTAGCTTAGGGGCCTCAGCAGTGTTCTTATGAAAATATGCAAACTATTTAGCATCAAGAACACCCAAAACAATACTCGTATGCAGAATGGCAAGGCAACCTTAGCAAAAACTGAGGTTGAATTAAATTGACCTGGCATGAAAGAACACAAAGCAGCCTGAAGTCACTTAGCCATAGGAAAGACGTATAGGACACTTCAAGCCTCTTGACACAACCTCAGATAAAACAACCAGAAAACTGCTTCTAGGAAGACAGCCTTTCACAGCATGTAATCTACTTGCTGAACCATAAGAAATACAAATAACGAGAGGAAAACCACATGTTTTCTGGGAAAACATTAACTAATGAATTAAATGGTATAGTATATAGTATTATCTTGTACTCTTACATGCAGTTTATTTTCAAACAATGCCAAGCACAGTGTTGAGGGATTTTAATGCTAATTCTATCAATGCTATAAAAAGTTGCATTTTTTCTGTAAGGTCAAGTTTTCCAAATTACACCTTTAGCATCTTCATCAAATGAAATAAAGAGTACAATGTTGATTTTTCTGCCGCAAGAATGCTAAGTGAAAATACTGGAATAGTCCAAATATAATATGCAAATAGATTAAGAGATATGTAATGCTGAAACAAAAATGTAAAGTTGTACATAAAAATGAATGATACCACTTACTCTTTTTTTTTTTTTGCATGTATGGTGACAGAAAATAAGCAATCATTTTCTTTCTTATAGGTTTAGAACAGCAGGTGACTCTTGTTAGCAGCAGATCTGAGATGCCTCTGGATGCAAAGCAGCAATTCTGTTTGATTCATCATGTTTTGGATCACCCTGTTGTAAGTTGAAAACATTTGCAAAAACAGAGCCTATATTATTTCTTCTCTGTAACCTATGAGCCTCTGAAAATCTTGCTTCTTCAGATTGCCCATTTTTTAAGTGGAAAAAATGATTACTGAGCTTTATTTCTCATCCAAGATGTACTTAATTGGGATGGACCAGATTTCAGCTGATTTCCTTTTTTCCCTTGGAAGTAGGAAACAACATGACAGATCTTGCATATAGGTTCACTTCTTTAAATGAAGTTAGTAACTCCAAAAACTTGAATATAGGTATAAAACTCAATCTAATGTTTTTAAGTGACATGGGAAATAAATGAGGAATAGCTGTGCAATACAGGAGTACAAAATCAAGTGTTTATTTAATTTCCATTCTAGGCCCAGCTATTTAATCATCACAGATGAAAAAGTAGTGCAGTCAGTCCACTCACGTAGTTCACTTAAAGCGTGGAGCACATGGGTGCCTGTCTGTGAAGTGTTTGATGTCCACCCTGGGTGCAGAAGGGCTCTGCCTTCATCCACAAAGCAGATCAGTCCACTTGCAAGTCCTTTGTTATTGGTCATTCTTCAGCCTGAGAAAGCACAGAATTACCATTGGGCAGGCAATAGTCATGAGCGTTCAAGGGCTCTAGCTTGTGTCATTCAAGTTAATGAAAAGCCTTCTACTACTGCTTAGAATTAGATGACTTTTAAATCTTTTATTAGTGCTCTCAACTCTAGGCCTTCTCCAGCCTCCATTAAACCCAGTGGAAGGTGTTTTATTGACATGGAGGAAAGCTGGCTGGAATCACTGCCCTCCCTTCCTCCCTTCCTGGGGGGGCTTCCCTATCTGTATCTCCAGACAACACAGGGAGATAGGCAGTTAACTCAGACACAAACGACAAGTGAAAATAAATTAAACAAATCCTGTTCTTTTATCGAACATTTTCAAGCTTGTGAGACCATTTTAGAGGGCACCTAGGTGATTCCAGCCAGCTGGTGCCCTTGTAGCGCTCTGGCTTGGCTGTGTTTTCAATCCTGTTTTCAAGGGCTTTCTGTTGTTTTTCCCTTGGTTGTACTAAAATCTGCTTGTTGCCTTGACAAATATTTGTTTCCGTTTCTGTGTAAGCAAACATCTAACATAAAATTGTTTCAGGATTCAGTATTCAGATGACTGCTGTGCTACTGTTTACCAGAGTTCAAAACCTGGGCAAATAGCAATTTGTTTAGGCTGAATAAGTAATACCTTATTTTAGAGGGCACAAATAGCCATGTAATTATTTTGAATTAAGAAATTACCATATCATTTCAGGCTCATTACATGGGTATTTATTCTCAGCAGATTATATGCAGACTGTTACAATACTAACTAGTGTAACTTTTATTTTAAAAGGGAAATAGAGTAGTAATGAAAGGAGGGACATGCTTCTGGTGAGCCTAAAGTCCTTAATAAGGGAGTTCTACCACAGATGTGTGGAGCTGCATTTTCAAGCTGAAAAGACTTACTAGTCTTGCATAACATTTTAATGAAGAAGCCACTAGCAATGCACTTTTTATTTTGCTCTTTTTCATGTGGTGTGGCAAAGAATGGATGGTAAACTACACAATTGTAATGAGGAAGGACAGAATCCCTTCAAATGGCTGATGATTTCTGTAATTTCTAAAATAATTGTCAAATCAGAGAGGTAAGTTTCTGATGGCCATCATTCTAGTTTTTTCAACATCTTATCAGGAGAACAGCTCACCTGAAAACTGTGGCAATCCTGGAAGGCCTTTGTTGTAGCTGGGCTATTGCAACAGAAGTGCCCTGAATTCACACAAGGGAACCCCGGAGCTTTGGGAGCCACAACTGAGAGAGCTGAGTGCTGGCTCAGCTTGATAATCTTCATTCCTACCTGGAAGTCAGGAACCTGAATGCGCCCTCAGGGCTTTATTCCTGGGCTCAACTCCTCAGATCGGTGTTCTTAAGGCTTTAGAGTGAGCCACAAGATTTGGGAATGATATGTGTAGTACCATCCATGGTTTCCAAGTGAATGATGGATTTTTCAGTGGGGAGTCAGTTGTGGGCCAGGTGTGCAGCCCAGGCAGTGCCACAGAGCTGTTCAGGGGCCCGAGAAAGCAGCAGGAGGTACTGGCTAAAATGATAATTCTGGACAACCTATGTTGTCAAAATACTGGAATAGTGTAAGTAAAAACATATGCAAACTGGGTGATATTGTCTATGACTTGTGTATCCGTAGAGAATAAGCACTTGTAATTCCCTGAGTAACAGTCCTGGCATTGGTTAGGATATCCATGCATTTTAGCACTCCCCAATGGAGCAGTTAACTGGTTTGTTAATGCCGATTCCCTTCCATTTCCAGTGCTAAACTGCACTGCAATGGTGTTGTGTGCTTCCATCTGTCTAGCCCCCACCTCTCACTGGCCTCCCTCCTTACATTCATCCAAGAGAACCTGACCATGGATAGCGGGATCAACCTCTGAAGGGCCTGATCCAGCGGACGCAGGGAGTCTTCAGGGAGTCTGCAGAACACACAGCTGGCCCGAGTCCTCCACTTCCCCAGTTCAGCTTCCTCAAACAAGAGTAAGATTGCTCTTGGTTTCCTTTTGTGATTATAAATGCTTATTTAATCTCTCTAATCTTCTTAGCACCAGCTGAAAAGACTAGCACACAAAAATGTGAGAAATATTTGCTGTGAGGTAAAAATTCACCTAGTCATAAAATAATTGCTTCTAAACTGTTAGTCATTCATGGCATGATTCTAATTGCATTATACTTAAGGGATCATAATGAAACAGACTTCCAGATTTACCCTGGAGCACTTTTTCTGCAGTATTGGATTGGAAAGCTGTAATTTGAATAAATGAAATGAGTAACTGAAGACAGACTTTCCCTCTCCCCAATATGTCTCATTTTAAAAAAAGAAGAAAAGAAGAAAACTGTATCATTTAAGTAATTAGCAAGATGTTGACAAAATGCAGGAAGTGTGCAACAGATACTTTGTATCTCAGCTGAAAACAAATTAATAAAGCAGATTTCTCTATAGACAGGCTAAGCTTGTTTTCAGAAGAGAAAAATTCTTATTTTTGTATGATCAACTGAAGATGAAAGAGGCAATGAGAGAAGAAATATTCATGAAAGCCTGGCGATAGCCTTGTTATTCATTTGAGAAAGGGGGAGCAATAATATTTAAAAAGCCCTTGGGTGTATTAAATAGCTCTCAGACCTTGGGTTTTGGAAGAGAGGAGGTAATGACTGCTTTTGCTGCTCAGCACAAGAGAAACCAAAACAAGTGTTGAAGGATGGCAGTATTTTGCTGTGATATGCAACAACAAGAAATTGCTAAATTCTACCGCAGACGCTTCCCTGTTTTCTCCTCCACTCCCATGAGGTTGCTCTGCTTGAGCTGCTTTCTTCAGCCGTGGTGGCCATTTCCTGAAGTTCACAGTTTGCTCCCTACCGCGTAGTCAGGGCTTTGCTGAAAGTCGCAACTGGCTTCTTATTCTGATTCAGTGAGTCTCCTTCTTTGGTCTTGTTCGTTTATAAAACTGACTTGATTTCAGTTAATTAATTCAGGTCAGTGCATTCCTTCCACAGATGGTCGGAAACAGGCTGTTTTCCAAAGGCTTTGAGAATGAGCATGTCCAGTGAGACTGGGTTGCTGTTAAAGAGCTGAATGTCGGCCAACTCACCTAAATACAAGCTGATGAGGATAACGCAACTACGCATCTCACACGTGTTTGTTAGAGAAGTCATTTAGTAACAGACCACCCCTATAATATGTTGGTGTTGCCCTTCTTGTCTGAAAATTTACCTCTAAAATAAAAGGCTCATGCTTTTACCCTATCCTCAAACTACTACTGATATTTTCTTCTCAAAATCACAGTTTTTCACTGCTGGGAAGGAGAAGCATTCTTTCAGTGTCCTTTTCTCACCCCTGATATTTTACAGTACTCTTTACAGTGCAGATGTGCACTTTCATAGAGACCCTTCACAATATATATCAATAGATGGCAGTAGCTGAATCTCATCTAAAAGAACATACCTGGAAAAATGTCACAATTGGCTTTTTCTGTAAGAAAAAAAATTAATGCACTCTTTATGGGTTAAAAAGAATGCAAGTTATTTCATAAATCAGGACCAAAGTACAATTTTCATTTTTTCTTTCATTCTCAAAAATATTGATACCAAATTGCTTACAACAGCACCGAGTTTCCTGGAAGCCATAAACTGGAAGACTCCACAGGTTCAAAAAGGGATCAGAAACAAGGGTCAGTTCAATTCTATGAATCTTTCATTGGAACCTAGTTGGAGACTTGTTACTCATGAAATGGCCATGACGTTCACTTACAAACAGATTATTCAACACTTGCATTATAATTTTGAGTCAGGAAGTCCTGCATCCTAGGCAGATTTACTTATTTTGGAATTTCCCAAAATGTTTTCCTAAATGTTAATCCACATACTATGTTGCGCTCTTGTAAATACAACTTAATTTCATTAATAACATAACATCCTGTATTTGAACGCATTTATTTTAGTATCTCTAATTTGTATGAAAGCAAAATTTCAAAGTAGTCTGTAATTGCCGTTGTTTTAATGGAGTAAATCCAAAAAGTTAGTCTGTTTAACCAGTAAGTCTAGAATTTGGGACAGATTTTCAAGATATTGATGTATTTAGTCTAATTTTCAAAAATTCCTACATGGATTAGGTAACTCACTCTTATCAAGATGAATCAGAGTGAGGACACAATTCTCTTACGTGCTCCTCGGCATTCTACTAGACACTATCTTCTTTTCAAAGAGCACAAGCCTACTTGAAGAGATGGCCTTTTGTTATCAAGAAGGAGTGCGCATTATTCATTTACTATAAAAAGCATAAAACTAAAGAAATTTGTAGTTGGAAGTTATGTCAGTAGGTCGTCTAGTCTATTCTCTTTTGGTGAAGCAGAATCAAGAATATGTACGTCTTACGTAGTCCCTACATCCTGACCAAGAAAGAAAATTCTGCAATGATGTTGCCTGGTAAGCGGAAAAAATAATTACCTAACAGTAGTGAAGGTTTTCCATGACACCAAGCCTCAGTCTTCTTTAGTGACAATTTTTTCTTCTCCTCTCGTAACTTCTACTTATTTTTCTGCAGTACAAAATTTACAATTCATCATTGTTTTGCTGGAAAAGTTGACAAAATCAAAATCTATCATATTCCAAAGGTTTGTGCATATGTATTATACATTTTAAGTGAAAACTTGTTTTGAAACATCACACAGATTTTTTGATCACTTAGATTTTTCTCATCAGAAGCAAAATGTCACTGAAATCAGCATAAACCAGTAAACTAAAGCATATGGCTGCTGATGTATCAAAACTTCTTGACAGGAAAAAAATAGCCCTCTGGCAGAAAATTTCTGAACACTATATCATTTAAATTCCTGGGTCCATGGAAATATTTTGTGCTTTTTTGCAAGCACATTTTTTTTTTTAAATCTTGATAGTGGTTATTTAAATTCTTTTGTCTATAATTCAAAGTTTTCTTTCTTCCTCCTTTCTGCAAGTGTTCAAGTGATACTGCAGTAAGAAACATTCCGAACAGATATATTTTGGTGACACACATTTCTGTTAGCAGTCGGGGAAATGCCCTGCCTGGTAATTGGCAAACCAGTATTTTCAGATTTCTAGTTCAGTTCAGAGGATTTTAAAATGCTGGAAGCTTACACTCAGTGCTATCTAAGCTCTGTGAACCTTGCATTAGCAAAACTGTGTTGCACTCTCCAAAAGAACCAATTTTTCCATGATATGTAAAGTATGCTCTCTCTGGATAGAAATGTATTAGGGCAATTATTTTTGTATGCTATTATGAAATTACGTGCTTCTTGCTATATCATTTTAAAACTGTCATTTAATAATGTATTGGTATTACTATTTCAGGCTTTGAAAAGTATGAAACACTGCCAGCTCCATTGGGTGGGTTACAGCCTGCCTACACCTAGAACTAAAATATAACTCCAGATCCCCAAAATCCCAGTTTAATGCAAGTATACGGAAAGGTGCCACCAATGGACAGAGACGAGAAGGTAAGAAAATAAACTCTGTTGATTGGTATGATTGGTGGTTACCCCAGCAAAACAATTACTTTGGAATATTATTGAAATGCAAGTTGCTTTGGCTAGGTTTACTAATAAGTTCTTAAAGAAGTAACGCAGATAGCATTTCTCTAGGGCACCAGTGGGAAGGAAGTTAAAGAGCATTGTTCTTGCCCACCCCAGTCTCCAGTTAAGCCAGAATGCACCTGTATTGCATACATATCTATTTATGTAATGATTTTTGCACTCCTCATTCTGGCCCCTCTTTCTTTCACAACATACAAATAAGAAAATAGATGGCTATATGCTTCTGCACACAATCTAAATAGATGTAATTTTAATCCAAAAGTGAATTTTACTTGCATATCTACAAGATGATATGATGCATTCAGTTTACGTGAGATACATTTTTAATGATGAAAAAGAATCTTAAGTAAATGGATGAAGAATATTATCTTTTTCCTCAAATTGTAGTACATGATTTGATTCAAACATCTGTCAGCCACACACAGTAGTTCATTTTCCAAAAGCGAACATTAGAGACAGCTGAGTAACAGTAATGTTACTCAAAGAAAATTGAGCACCCACTGTTAAATAGGGCAAGTAATATTACTCTTGTCAGCAATGTGGAAGTCTAAATTCCTTGAACTGTTATCAGAGGTGTGTCCTGGTGCCCCTTTGGCTGCTCGCACTGTGGTACCAGCCACAGTTTGTATTCCCAGATCACAAAAAAAAAGGTTTTAAGTGGCACATGTGTTTTTCTCAGTTTTTGAAAGTCCAAAGCTCAGATATGATCTTTCCTGAAATCACATTCAACATGTCCTGAAGTGTAAGGGCAGAAATGAATAGATTTAGCTTCGTAAGATTCATCTTTATCTGCTTATAATATCTGTCTAGAGCAGAGCTTGAGTCTGTAAGCTGTAACCACACCTCTATTCCCATTTTTTAGAGCAACTTGGAGTCACTATGGAAATTTGTGCTCAAAGATCTGCTATGAAGAATTAAGCAGTGTTTATCTTTCCACAGACATTTTATATAAGCAAGAAAATCTAGCCTTACTTAATATAAAGAATTCCTGCTAGACGAGAAGGTGGATTTCCAAGGATTAAAAAACCCCCACAAACACACTTCGTAATGGCTGAGCTTTAAATAAAATTGTCTGATCCGTTTTCCCATGATAAATATATTTTCAGCCATGGGTTTATAGAAACTTTTTCTATAGTAAGAAATTCTCATCCATAGTTGCGCTCTTGCTCCAAAATGAATACTACATCACTCTGGTATAAAATTATTTGTTATTGCCAGTGAAAACAGGAATCCGTTTCATCAGATGGCTAATATTAATTGTACAGACTGAGACTATGGGGTGTAATATTACATGCAGGCCTGTGTTTAAAAACTATAATTTCATTCCAAAATACTTGTTATTTCGCATCATCAAGATTAAAAAAGATTGCTTCCTTAAATGTAAATGCAGGTATATGTAGTTCAAGGATCAAGGTGATGTGGGTATAGACAAACAGCCACAATAATTTTGTGCCTTTTAAAAATGTTTGCAGTTTTAGCTGTAAAAAAACAGAAGAAATATCCATGTGTTTCTATCTTTTCTTTGGTTACTTCACCCATAGAAAATTAAACAGAGAAAGAAAAGGGGGTAAATTCATAATGCCATGAGTTATCTTTCTTTCATTGCATCTATTCCAAATTGTGCTGTTCTTTTAGCTTTGGAATTACAGATGGTGATTGCACTATAGAGCTCCTGAAAGCATTATGCAGGTTTAAGCACCAGACCATCAGGATCCCAGCTGCTAGCAAACAATCAAGTTTTGATTTAATTTAATCTAATTTTTTCCTCTTTCTAATTATTTTTCCTTCCACTAGAGTGGAGACAAGTTTAAAACCCAAAAAGTAGTATAAGAATGTAGAAGAAACATAGACACTACTACCAACATTTTTTTATTCTCCCTAGCCTCCCAATCTGCAGAAGAGTCACAGCTTTCTATTTTGTGAGGATTATTGGGATGATGAATAAATGCTCTGAAGTTTATTTCACAGTCTTCAAGTCTTCTGTCGGAGCTTTCAAAATAGTCATTTGGATTTGCAGACTTTCACAGTACTTTGGCAGTACTGCTTGGTGTTTTTCTACCAAATAGATACCTTTTCACAGAAGCATTAATTATGCAAGCAAACCTACTACATTATGAAAAATACCTGTAGAGTTTCTCATAGATCAAACTGGTCAGTAGAACAAAAAGACCATGATCTTGCCCCTTTCTGCTGCCAGACACCCCGTCCCTGACAGACAGCAGGTCACTGTGTGCTCCTTTGCCCTCCTCTTCTGATTTCCCCAGCAAAATGCACAAGTAGGTACCCGAGGCAGGACGTACTGTACGTGAAATATTCTCACAGCGTGTGGGATGGGCTTTGCAAGAATCTGTTTTATGGTAGATCTTAACGATCTAGTTTGTCTTAATCCACTTGGTGCATTATTCTACTCATGGGAACTTACTAGATGCCAACCAAAGGATGAAAACCAGCTGTTCTTGTACTCTAATCTCTGTTAAACTGCTTGAGCTAGTTTATGATGACTCTACTAAATTTTTTAAGTCATGAGCCAGGTCCTCACACACCTGATCCGAGTAGAAACCTCCATAGAGTAAATGCAAGCTGAATTAGAAATCTCAGAATAAATACTGCAGGATCTGTGGGAGTACTGAATTTTATCTCCATCTTTCTTTCTCAAGATGCAGATGGACCCCAGGGACTGTCCCTGCTCTCTGTGGGTACTTCTGCACCAGCAAACCCAGAGGGCCTCCGAATCTAGAGATCCCAGGTGCAAGTCAGGTCTTTGATAAGGTCAGGTCTTTGACTCCTTTCTTCTCAGATGTCCTTGGAAGGAAGACAGCAAACCAGAGTATGATTCAAGCACACTCCTGATGGGGGGAGAGGATCCTGGAGCATGCTGTGGGTGTTCTGCCTGTCAAGTGTCGCTGTTCCTCTTGTCTGCTGTAGAATAAGGACCAGTGGCTCAGAGATGACTTCTAGCAGGGCTTTAAACAATTTTAGAAGGACAGGTGATGTGAATACCTATTATTTACTGATGTTTTCTTCAATTCATATTTTTGTCCTTTCCCCAGACAGACCTGCTGTCATGCTTAGTAACGTTAATATGCTTATTTTGCTTGCTGAAAATACGTTTTCTTTATAATTACAAATTCACAGAAATCCTGCTAATTTGATTGTTTTAGCATGGAGGGAGTTTTGCTCCAGTGCTAGTTGCGTGCTGAGGTACCCAGAGGCTGTAGAAGCATTTCTAATATTGTTGTTTCAATCAAAATAAATATGATAAAGACAGAAAGAAACCCATTAGCTAAGAACCTTGAAAACACATTCATGCACGTGCCTTCTGTTAGAGCCATTAAATTGTGGCAAATCTAAAAAAAAATGTAGCAAATTAAAATCTTGTATTGTGATTAGTTCAAATATCAGAAGATACTTATGGCTTTTCAACGCTTAATTAAACCATATGTACTTCCTTATCCCCTTCCTGTATATGTTTTGCTTTTATCTAGGATGGAAAGCCTAAAATGCTTCAGGATTGTGCTTTGTCTCAGAAATGGCTCCAACCAGGCACGCTCAGAATGATGGCAAGCCTGTGCTTTGCTGTGAATTAGCTTAGTGCATTTGCTGGGGCTGGAAATCATGTACTGTAACTAAGGCGATAGACCGTTCACAAGTTTAATTCTGTAAGGTTCAGGGAGCCTCCTGCAAAGTGCTTGCTTTTAGTGGATCTTGAAGGACTTCAAAGAACATGAGGTTTGCAGGGGAAAAAAAAGCAAGGATAAAAAAATTGCACAAATCCTAATGCAAATACTTTGTTTCCTGTCAGCTCTTCTAAGTACAGACAGCATGTTACAGCTCGTTGTTGTTGAACTGAGTTTTGCAACTATACCCCTTTTACATTTTTTTCAGGGAGGGATAGGATCTGTTTTCTGTTTCAGCTTTTGAGATATAGTATGTGAGAGGGACTTCATTTCTTTTCTCAAGCTGCAAGAGTAAATAGTATATATTACATATACCTACTATTTATGCAGACCCTCATATGTTTTTGCTTGATTCACCAGTATATTAAAATGTAAAAATATTTCTTTCTGAGATTAAGTTTAAGGAAAAAAAAAATAGAAGGAAAAAAAACCCAAAACATCCTGGAAGATTTTTTTGTTTCAGGCAGGGGCGCTTCCTGGAGCTGTGAACGTAAGCTTGGCTCATTCCTCCAAAGCCACGCTTGGATGCTAGCCCAGGTGGAGGAGAGTTTCACTATCTCTGCTACACAGTCCTTCACGTGAGGAGGCTTTGCTGAATGATTTGAGAGCGAGTAAAACCAGTGGAAGAGTTTGGCGGGCCAGGGAGAAACACACACCCCAGCTGCAACCAGCTGGGAGTCTGTAAGCACAGCTTTCCTCTGTCTGCAGAAATAGCTGGTTCCGCAACTTTTATTTTTACCTCTGCTTCTAAAGGACCGCACACGCTGTTTTTTAGAGAGCTTGCAGTAAACACGCACACCTGTCTGTTGTACTCTGTAGCGTTTTATCCATCTTCAGGAAAACGAGAGCCAAATCCTAGAGTCCTTTTGAGGAGGGGAATCCTGTGGGGCATCTCGGGATCCATAGCTCAGGTAGCAGGTAAGAAAAAACAGTGCAAATTGGGGCACAATAATTACCTCCTATTTTTTTCCCAAAAGTGTGGTTATTCCTTGTTCCATCATCTCTCAGGCTTTATTCATATGGGACCTTCCAAGACTTACAGTTGGTTTATTTTCTGTTTTGTTCATTTTCCCCCCCTGTTGGTTACAAAGTCATGTAAAGCCCAGGCTAATTTAGGGTGTAACATAATCGAGGATAAATTCGTAACAATTTATTAAGCTGTGCAAAGATAGCTCTATTTTAAAAGTTTTTAGATTGTATCTCTTATCTTTCTAAAGACTCGTAAACGCAAATGGCTTATACAATCAGCTGTATCTGCTTAAACTTGCTAAATCATAAGGAGTCACGTTACAAAACAATGCAGAGCTGTTCCAGGCAACAGTCTGAATGTATGGTACAATGATGCCAGATGACAATGGAATTGCAAAGGAAGTGCTTAGTACATCAAAAATTAATACCTAGTGAGTCTGTTTTTTATGGTAATGATTATAAGTATTCACTCTATGTTTGAACATAATCCGCTCAGAACGGCAGTTTACTAAATGTACTAGAGATTATTGAGCAAAATACAAGTTGAGGTCATGTTTGGGTTTTCATTGGGCAAATAACTATCATTTTCTTCTCAATCAAAAATAAAATTGCAATGTTACAGGAGGTACTTGGATTCAGTGCATACAAATGGGAAGTTGATATCTGTGCTCTGAGCAATTCAGAGGTATACAGAGCAAAATAAGCACGCCACCCCATGCTTAGTTATGAGAATAAATGTGTTATATGACTCCAGGAACTGTAACTTAAATATGAAAATACTGACCAAACTTTGTACGAGAAGGCAATGCTACTGAGCCTCACATGGCCACAGACAGCTACCGTAGTAAAATGCCCACTAGCGTACGAAGGCGATACACGGCAATCCCTCGGCAAAAGACGGGGAGAGGGAGGTGTTCAGCCTCTCCATGCAGGGCTGGCTCAGAGTTCCTCCCCAGAATCAGCCAAACCTTTTCCTTGTACACCTCAAATAACAGGTTCACAACCTCTGCCTTATCATCCGTTTGTTATTTTCATCTTATGTACCTGTTTTATTTCAAGTAACAAATCGGTTATAAACATTTATTTTTAATAATGAATCACACTTCTGGGCACACTTACCCAGAACTCATGTATGGTCTATCCAGTACTCTGTGTGCAGCTCTTTGCATCAAATGAAAAACGTACAACTTAATCAGCTGTAACCTATATACCAGGAGGGCTGTTGATCCTAAGTATGAAGAAATCATTCTGACTTTGTTTGTTTATTATTTCAGATTTCACAGTCTCATGCAAAATGCAAGAGCCATATAGTTTATTTTAGCGGCAATCATAAAACTGAATTATTTGTTTCTAGGCATACTCTTTGCTAATTTGTTGTGCAATAAATTTATTTCAGTCAGTTTTGTATCTTTTACCACAGCTCCTCATATGCATTTACATACAAACCCAGACAAACTATTAGAACTGAAAAAGTATTCAGCAGAGTTGTCAGTGGCGTATAGTGGACCTTGCCTAATTAGGGCAGCATTTACTGTGGTTAACGTGCAAATTATTCAAAGTGCAAGGGGAGTATAAAGAGGGACACTAACTGTGTTTATATTAAACTATGAATTTCCGTCCTCATATTTTCCCCCCCTCTTATTTAGAAATTTCTCCTGCCTGTGCTAGGAGATATTGTCAATGCAATGTAAGACATTAATGAGACTAGCCCACTTAGCTTTGAGGTTTGACATTTTTTTTCTCCCTAGCCTCCTCTTAATTTTCTGTTAGTATGTTGCTACAGGAAAGAGAGAGAGATGCATCTCTGGTAACTAAAGGTCAGGCTACATGGGCCGCGTGGGCTGATGTGCTGATCAGACCCGGGGACAAAAGAGAAGGGTGATGCTTCCTCAGTGTTAAGAGTGGCCTCGCAAAAGAAATGTATTTGAAATAACGACGGCCTGAAGCAGCGTGTTACTATCCTCCTGTTCAGCGGTGCTGCAGGAAAAAAAAACAACAAACAACACACAAAAAAGAACAGCCCAGGCTTTTGAATATTTAATGATGGCTGAACAAACTTGGAATGAGCTGAGGAAGATGAGAAGTCTCAGAAGTTAATGCTCCCAAAATACAGCAAAGCTCAGTAGTCCTTAAAAGCAATTAAAGAGCTTTTACCATCTGTTAAGTAATTACCTATCATCATTAGTTATTAGAAGTAGGAAATGATGTAAAGGGCACAAACATAATATAAAAAGAACAGCCAGATTCTTGTGGGTTTCTTGAACGAGGTCATAAAAACTTGGTTATTAATACTGAAATAAAAATGACGAACATTTACAGGCGGTTTTGTAGCTGCTCCGCTTCAAAAATGGAAGGATTACATTTTTCCTAACAGTAAATATTTAGCTTGAGTCTTGCAGTTGTTACTAGTATGATATGAAGTTTATTATAATATTCATCTCCAAAAACCAACATAAGATGAAGAAGATTTAGGGTTTCTAAATTCAGAGCATTATAGCTCAGCTAAAACCAATTATGGAAAACACAATTGGAACAGATTAAAACCGAGTAACCAAAAACCCCCAAAGCTGTGTGTACTTTTAAGCTGCGTGACTCTATGCACAAACATATGCACACGTTCTTACTTATATATCAATATGGACTTCTGTTTCCCTAATCTCTAATTCTAATTTCTCCCCACCCCCTGCCGCCTTAGTCAAAATAGGTTCCCTAAAATATATTTCTTTCAAGGTATTAGCTGCATATCTTTAAAGTTTCCCCACAAATTTAAATCTATAGGTCTGAGGTTGTACATGGATCCTTGGGTATGTACTTTGCCGGTTTTTGGTCTTATTTTGTTCAGAGAATGGTTGATAAATCTCACTGCAAGTTCATACTACACATTAGAGTTATACAAATGCATGAAAGCTCTGTTCTAGGTGATTTTTAAAATGTTCTCTCAGTTGTTTTTCATCAACTGTTCAAAAAAAACCTCCAAAAAAATGATGTGCTTCTCCAGTAAGGGAGGATACTTATACATATCAGTCAAGAAAACTCAGCAGGGTGGAGGTTATTTTTAATGTATTTAAATTTAAGATGTGATAGTTGTACCTATTCCTCCTCAGGTTCTTGGCTGGAAAAATCCTTACAGACACATCATTGGGCGTCCCATACAACTAAAATTGGTTGCAATTAGCAAAGTTCTGCTGGGGCCAGCTGATGGGGACTGAGTTTGCCCATGCTGCAACAGAGTGAATGTCAAGAAAATACCTTTTCCTTGGCAAAATTGCTTGGCTGTTTGTGAAAAATCCAAAAGGCCCATAAGTAGCAAAGGATGAGCCGTGGCTGTGTCGAGGTACACAGATAAACGATCTGTCCTGAATGCATAGTTTGAGACAACAGTGTGGGAAACTACAGATACCAAAAGCAAATAATGCCCGAGTGAGTGACCTACCCTGGCCATATAGTTGCACAACCAAAATAGAAATAAAAGAAACTGTTGAACCTTCTAGAAATCAAAGAGAAAGTTGTGTATGTCCATGCTGTCCAGGCTAACCCTGGTTTATGGCTGCAATAACAAGATAACAGTGTGAGAAATGGACAAATCTAGCAGATTGCTATGGTGGATGATCAAGAAAATTGTGCAGTAAATACCAAAAAAGGGATATTAGGACAGCAAAGCCAGGGCCACTGGGGTAAGAGCACACAGGGCAAGCTGTGTCACTGGGAGAGACAAGGGGTTTAAAAGGGATGAACATGGGAAGGGGAACAAGGTAATAAAAGAAGTAAAAATTGGTGCTGCTCCAGGGCTCCTTTCAAGCAGCTCCATGCTTGGTCAATGCAGTTGTTCCCACCATAATGCTGTCTGACTTGCTTCTCCATCCAGGAGGGAGATGACGTGTCTTCCCTGGCCTCGGGGGATCCTCAGGAGCTCATCCCAGCACCGACCTTGGATGGGAGCAGCTCAGGGACTGCCCAGCATCGTATGTCCTTCATGACCTTCTGCGTGAGGCTGGTGGATCTGTGGCTGCAGATATCAAGGACTACAATGTCTGCACACGTATGTACAGCCTTCTTTCTTTCTGGGGCTCTGTTACAAAATCTAGTGAAGAATATTAGAGTATTTTGCTTCTTGGAGTATTTTTTTCCCCTGTGCAGATTTTTTTTTTTTTTTAAATATATGAAGTGTGCTATATATAAAATGTACCACAGATTTTTTTAAAAACAACCCACAATTTTATTTTGATTTTGGCAGCTGCAAGTCTAAACATTTAGGTAAAGAACAGAGGCATTAGGTTTGTGTTGCCAAAATCTTACTCATAAGGTACCTTATCCCATTATTTTTTCCATCTGTTTTGTCTCTTAGAGATTATTGCAGCAGCTTAGGAGTTTGATTTATTTCCACCAAGGCATAGGAAGAGAATGTGAGAAGAGTCAGAACTGCTTAAAACCACAGTCTTAACTGCTGAAATATTCTATTTATGAAAATACTTTCTGAATTTATGTTCAAAATCCTCCACCTATTTGCTGAATGAGGAGGAAGAGAAAGCAGGAGATTTTTCTGTCTCAGTACTCCACAAGTATGCCCGTATTGAATATTTAAATAGAGCATTTGCAGTCAGTGCATACCGTTACACACTTTTTTTCTGGTGAACAACAATTTGTGAAAGATTCTGACCTTCTTGTGTTGGGGGGACTCTTGCTTCTGGGAGGAGGAGGACCTATCCCACCAGCTCCCAGCTGCTCACCCTGAAAACCACCCAAATTCCCAATTTCACCTCCAAAGCTTTTCCAGATCACTGCCAGCATTTTTCAGTCTTTCTATATTTTGATTCGGCACTCCTTGCAACTATTTTCTTAGCACCTAGCTATTCAGAATGAAACTTAGAAATGTAATAATTATTTGCTTCCAAAATCTGTTCTCCATGGACAGCCCCATGGGTCTGTCCTGACTTCTCAGCAGAGATGAGCTGATTGGTTTATATTAATTTAGGTGTACTGTGATATACTGTATATCAGTTAGTGTAATTGTTGGGTTAGTACTGGAAAATCAACTGCTGGTAGAAGGTTTACTGGGAAATAAGCAGTGGATGCAAATTTAGCATGCCTGAAAATGGAAAGGGAGCTGAAGAACTGTGTGTCACAGACACCTAGATGTAGGCACTCAGTCCACATACGTGTAAGAGATGTCATAGGGGTTTCTTCTTCATAAAGGAAAAAGAAAATCCATTAGCCTGATAGAGACTATTCATCAAAAATCATGTTTTCATAATGGTAAGGCAGTGCGTTTGGGGCTTAGGAGTTTGTTTGTTTGTTTATTTCTTTGTTGCACGACAGCAAATTTCTTGGAAAACTTAGATTCTAGTTGAGGCTCCATGGCTAGGTTTAAAAATTAATTCTGTCTTTCCTTTATATCAACAAACACTTTAGGATTTAATACAAGCATCAGTGTGAGGATTTAGAATGGGCATCCTTTTTTTCTTTTTTCCCCCCTGTTGAGTAGCTCATTCCTATATGAACAAAGAGCAAGTCACTCTGATCCTGACTGAATATCCAAGATGCCAGGACTGCCTATTATCTTGTGAGGATATGACCTCCTGTAATTTTGTATACTTAAAGTCTCTTTGTTCTGAAAAATGTTCAAAAATAATTTTGGTTTGGTTTTGCTGGGTTTTTCCCTAGAAAAATGGAGATAGGTTACCTGAGCAATGGTTGAGGACTCAAATCAGGGCACCTCAATGGCATTTGGAGGTAACAGTCACTTGACTGTGGGACGAGTGAATCTGTGTATTGGTACCAGCACCAAATCCCTTGACACATTCTCTTAGTAAGTTAGAAGTTGCGCCATGTGTGAAGCTGTGGCAAAGAAGGTGCGACAGTTAAAAAGTAAATATCAAAAGTAAAATAAAATAAATCTTTGAACAGGCTGAACTCTAAATAATTAAATCTCGGAGAAAGTGTAAGAAGTGAAGCAGAAAGAATTGTTGGCGCTAATATTAAAAAGCTATGAAATGCCTGCATGTGCGCATGCATCTTTTTTTTTTTTTT
>VXBL01003303.1:834566-869783 GCA_013400195.1 Aramus guarauna
TTTTTTTTTTTTTTTTGAGATGTCAGATTTCACATGACAGAAATTTATCACCCCCAGACTGGTATTTTTGGAACTGCTCAGTGTCTAATCAGTTCGTGATAGTAGTTAACAATTACAAGCCTGATGCCTGGAAATAAAATAAATGCAAGCACTCCTGTTGTGGACCGGGGCCAGTCAGTGGCAGAAGGCAATGGGACCTGCAGCACGTGGTGGGGAACCGAGCATCCCTGCGATGCAGGAGGAGGCTGCCTGCTGGTCTTCCCTACCCAGCAGATGCACAATAGCTGCCTGGTTTACCCGCTCCAATACACTTTTAACTGCACCACAAGTGCCTTTAATTGTTGCTTTCAACCTTTACTAGTGAGAATTTGGACGAGTCAGTGGGAACATACAGAAACCCAAATTGTGAGTGCTATCCTGGATTTTAACCTAGAGGCACAAGAGCCATTTTCATTCTATAAATCTATAAATATTGCTACAAGCCTTCTGTTGTAACATTGCTTTATATTTTTGTGTTTTCTGGAAAAGCTTTTTTATTTTTTTATTTTTATATTGCAAAAATTGGAAGAAAGCATTGGGTTAAGATGATGGTGTAGTTGAGAGTAAGGATTTGTGGAGGAATGAGGGAGAGCAGCGGCACTCTGTGACAGCAGAAATAAAAGCACAAGCAGGGAACTACACTGCAATCTATATCCACCAGAAACAACTAAAATCAGCAGCTGCCACATGCAGACTCAAGGGCTGCCACCTGTGGAGCGAGAGGTCCCCAGAGCAGCGCAGGGCACAGCTCCAGAGGGAAAACTTGGGGAATCACGCTGTGTTCATGAGGCCAGGAGAGGTGAGGAAGCAGGGGGTGAACTGCTCACCCATGAGGAAGAATATATCTGCATTTTCTTTTTTTTTTTTTTTTTTTCCCCAACCCCCAGCAGGGTCAGACAGGAGGTGCAGACAGCCCAGAGAGGGCATCCAGGGGCAAGGAAAGACATGGGAGAGGTATGAAGAGGGAATGGGGAACGGAAGGAGCTGTGAGGCTGGGCTGTCCCCGCTCGTGCCTCTTCATCTGGAGCCTGGTGGTGAGGAGGCTGCGTTGGTGGCCTTGGAGCTGAGGCCTCCACGTCCTGCCATGGGTGTTGGTGGCTTCAAGGTCATCAAAAATAGTTGTGAGAAAGGTAGGAACAGCAAGGCAAGTCCAGCTGGCATCCATGGTTCCCATCCCAAATAGGTGTGTGCTTGCACTCTTCCCAACCGCTGTTAAAGAGAGGGCCAGAGGAGGCATGGGTGTGCAGCATTTACCACGATGGCAGCGACTGCTCTGATATCTGTCTCTTTCTCTGCTTGCTAATCCGTGCTTTCCAGCCTGTTGACTTAAATACCTTTTTGTGACATTTGGAGAATAATGGAGCACGCTGACCCAGAAGGAGCCTCTGAAAGGCTGTCTGATATGATATGCATAAATCAGAGCCTATTCATTTTTCCACACGATCCCTTGCTTGCGTAGACATGGCTTCTGTAGCAAAACGTAGAGATAAGTAGAAAAAGCTGCTCAAGGAGAAGACTCATTGTACTTGTTACGACAGTCAGGAGAGGGATTAATCCTGGCAGTGGTTCCCCAGTATTTGTTAAGGCGGATGATACGCAGTGACAATGGCAGCTGCTCCTTTCCATAGCGCCGCTGAGGAAACGTTGCCTGCAGTAGCAAAACATCTTGCTGGGAAGGGGACATGTTTGTGCTGCTCTCAGAGAGACCGTGACACTTACACCCGTTCTCCAGGGAAGGCTCTTGAAAAGTGTGAGTTAATAAGGTGTTATGCTTATGTATGGTGCCACAGAAATGTTTGGTACCTGTAGATTTGCCCATACCTGTGAGCTAGAGACTATAAATTACGTACCTCTGAAGGAACATGCTTGAGATTAGGGGCTTGGGCCCCAAGAAAAGGGTTTAGGCTGTCCGTGACCAGCATGAGGCTGCCTGACTCCTGGTACTTCCATGTTAGTGGGATCAACAGCCTTTCCTGGAGTATGTATCTAAGTCCTTCCTTCTTTTTTTTTTTTGTTTTTTTTTTTTTCTTTTGTTCCCAGAATTAGTTCCCAAAGAGCGAGGCTTTCCTCCTGCTTCGCTGAATGTGTTCCTTTAATGCTTGCGTGTAGCTTAGCTAAGGCAAAAGAGAGCTCGCACCATTCAAAACAGCACTCTAATCACTGAGCTACCTGAAAAAAAAAAAATAGTTCCCAATCACTCCTTTTGAATCTGCTGTATTTGACAGAGAATTACTAAACATGAGTGGAATGAGTAGGAGAGAATAAAAAGATTTTATTTCTTAAGGCTGGTGACAAATGATGGTGGTGATGGGAAGTCTTGGCTAATTGTATCTATGCCGGTGATCTTTTTTCCTTCCCTCCTTCATATTGAACAAGCTGCTAAGGAACCTTAGGATTAAATATTGAATAAAATGGTTCCCAAGTAAGTGTCGCAGCTAATGCACCCGAGAGTTGTGCTAGTTTTTCCTCCACTTCTGGTGTTTAGGGAATGCTCTTGATACAGCTTTGAGTCTCCTGCTTGGCAAACACACAGCTGCGGAGCAACGGGAGGAAGGATGGAGAGGCATTTCTGCCTGCAAATCAAGCCGGTAACCCTTTCTAGATTGCACAGATCTGCTCTAGGGAAGAGAGCGAAGCTGTTTTGCTCCCTCTGTAGAGGGGATTCCCAGGGAATAGGCAGTCTTGCCTATACTATTCACTGCCTAAAGCTGACTTACCGTCAACAAAGACTAAGAGAGGAAGAGAAACGTAAAAAGTGGTTTAAAGAGACAGCCATGCTATGATGGAAGAAGGCTTTAGAAGTAATTACGTAAAAAGCATGAGCATCTATGCAGAGTTAGGGTCCCTGAATGGATTAAGAAAAAAGAAGAGTTACTTTCTGTGAGAAACTTAGAAAAAGTAAAAAAAAAAACATAGCTAGATTCAGCTTTTTTATGGAAACTGACTGTGCAGCAATAAATATTTTCACTTTTTTCAGTTCACAGAAATAAAAGAAGGTGAATAACAAACACTGTCAGTTCCCCTCACTGTCATCAATACCTACCTGCTTTGCTGAAGCAGAATGTCAAGAAGGAAATTGGGACTGGACAAGTCTTAAAATTTACTGAATTTTCTCCCCAGCTTTATTGTAAGTAACCATATCCTCATTTACTGCAGCCTGGGAGGGGTCTGAGCAGCGCTGAACGAGGACAGCTGAAATGCTTCAGCCACAGGCTGTATTGCTTCAGCTATTGCCAAGGGACGGCATTTGGCTTGTCAAAGTGGTTTGTACGTAAATTGAGTGAGGTTATTTGTGTTTCAGTGGTTCTTAAAAGTTAAATAGCCCTTTTAGAAGGAAATTTTAGTAAAATCGACACATGCATTCCACCCTCCTCCCAATGGGGAAACAATTAGAAAAGCAAAGGAAGCATTCCCAAACAGCATTGCTTAACAGACAAGTTTGAAGTATTTGCTTTCTTTTTTCTTTTCTTTTTTTTTTTAATCTAATAATAATATTGACTTGATGTCTCTCTTGTCTTTGTATTTCACTCCCTCGTGGTTTAAGAACAGACAATCATGTATGAATCTTCTATTTTGTAACAGTTTGTGAGTGTTGCTATTGTTATTTTTTTCCTGTTGCATAGTAGGGAAAAGA
Organism: Aramus guarauna; assembly: GCA_013400195.1. NCBI lineage: Eukaryota > Metazoa > Chordata > Aves > Gruiformes > Aramidae > Aramus > Aramus guarauna. The sequence goes on from VXBL01003303.1 coordinate 838,240, forward strand.
TACAGAAGATAATGTGTTTGGTTTGTTCATATCTTACATATTCTCAAAGGCTCAATAAGAAATTAAAAGTTCCAGAAATACAAATCTAAATTTATAAGCATTGCTTAACAGGATCTTTCCTAGCTAATTTTCTAAATATTGGTAGGCAATCCAAGCTGATTACGCTTCCAAGGTGAAGGCTGGCAGTTATATGAGACTTTTAAAAAAATTATGTCTGCCTCATTCTAAGATATGATCTGAAAAATCACTGCATAAGACAAATGAGTCACACCTGAAATTTCAGTTGAGATTTTCGGGGGAATTCTTATTTAATACCTTCATATGCTGTGGAAATGTCATGTAGTGATAAGTGAATTTATCATCAAATTAGCTACGGTGGACATTATGGTCTCCATAATATAATCACTTCACCATCACCCATTCCCTTCAGTTCCTAAAAGAAATGTCACTATCTAATGTCCTCTTTTCTCGTTGCTAAATTGGTGAAGTTCAACGCAGAGTTCTGCAGTACTGACTTTGAAATGCATGCTTGCGACTCTTGTATCTTGTTTCTTGGAAGAGCCTACCAACAGAGTGGATTTCAACAAAATCTGCCTTGGTAAGTACCTTTGGCTGTCACTGTTACTAATGTTCTAACTTGGATAATTTCATTTCAGTTCCTTTGTAAAAACAGATTTGTTTTTCAGACCTTTTCCCCCTTGAGACCACAATGATGTAAATGCGAACAATGCTCTGTGCATTTATGCATGTACATGTCTCAGAGCCTAGAGGCAGAATTTCCCATAAACATTTCCGAGTTTCAAACAAAAACAGGTTTTCACATTAAAAGCTCCTTTTTATGTTCGCAAGAAAGTGCTGTCTGAGCTGGATGTGCTCAGGCAAGAGCACTTCATTAGGTAGTTCTTCTCTCAGCTGTGTGCTCATGAACGATTCCCATTTAACCTCAGAGAAGGATGTACGTATGTGAAGTCAATGAGCTCTTGCAGTCCTAGGAGTCATCCTTTTGGAAACTATTAACAACTACAATAACAAATACAATATTTTTAAAGCTGCCTCCTGAGGTTAACAGCTAAAGGCCATTTGAGATCCCTGCTCCATTTTCCATTATATCATACTTAAACTAGAGTGGCGTGGTGTCTGGTCCCTGTAGAGATGTGTGCCCACAGCTCTTAAGTTTTTCAGGGAACTGAAAGGCACTGTATAGATACCCAGTAGAGAGGAATTCGTAGTCGTAACAGTGTGATGATAAACCAATAGCAAAGCAGCTGTTCCTCCTCCTCTCTTCCACTCCCCACTCCTTAAAAAAAAAAAAACAAACCAGCCCCCACCCTTTCTTAGGTTTTCTATCTTTTTCTATTTTTCAGTGATGGCCAGTGCCATGGCTTGAGTTCAGCAAGAACTGCCCGCTTGCTCTAGGTGCATTCAACTGGGTAGGCTTGAGTGGCTCGGTTAGCCTGCTTTATTTGACTGCTTAAGAAGAGACTACAGCCAATTTCACCTGCAAAAAGTAGCTCAAATTCTGTATTAATTTATAGCCTGCACAAATGCCCTGTATTTTTTGCATGTATGGCTTTATTTGCAGCCTGGCACTTGGAAGTGGTATTGCAGTTGTTCCCTGGCTTCACGTCATCAGTTTTAAGCTTTCATTCTGCCTGTAACAGAAATGCTATCTTATCTAATGGAACTATATTTTAGAAGTAAACAACAGAAACTGAAGAGATCCTGGATGCCACTTTCACTGTTGGTTTGGTTTTTTTTCAGACCATGAAAGTATTACACTACTCAGCACACCAAAGGCAGTGGTAATTCTGTGAGCTTCCCTCGCACCCTGGAGTTTATGTGAGGTAGGCTAGGCTAATGGTTTATAGCAAATTGTAGTAAGTTTTTAGACTAAAGGAAAAACACAGCAGGTAGAATGTGCGTAAAGCATATTGGTTTTTCTAGTGTTGTTGGAAATAGTGTAACCGCTGGATGGTGGCAAATCAGTATCAGAGTCAGAGCTTTTATCTTTATATGCTAATGGTATCGTGTACCAATTTACAATGCCAATGATTTGGCTTTTGTCTATTTAAAACATGGCTGAAGACTAATGAGCAACCAACTCCAGTGACCTTTTAAAACTGCAGGTATCTTCAGCCTGCTGAAAAATAAGTCCACAGTTTAAAAATCCAGAGCTATTGTCTTCACACGGAACAAAAAAGCATAAGAGCATAAAAAGTTCAACCCTGTATTCCTCATCTTATTCTGCAGGAGTTATTCTTGAACATGCAAGACTCCACACATTATTCCTAAGAGTGCTTATATCTGACAACCTCTTTTGTAATATGTCGGGTGTTATCGTTCTTTTCTTTTTAATAATGACCTGCTATTATTCAGAAATAGTTGGGCTACAGTGGTCCAGGCTATTTTAGATCAACAAAGACTGTGCTTTTTAAAGCTGAACTGTGTGAGTGCTTTTTAAAACCCTCTTTCTTTTAAAAAAAAAATCTGATGTTCTCAAAAAATTGAGGTTGTGTGTTTGCTATAACAAGCTATATGCTGCTGCTATGTTGGTGGGTTTTTTAAATAAAATGTTTTCCAAATAAATAGCAAAATTCCCCATAGATACTAGGGTCTCAGAAGTAGCGCTAAACATCTGGCTCGTCTCTGTAGACTGCACCATGTGGTAGCCGAAATATCTGGTTCAGCGCTGTGCCTGTCTCCCAAATATATTCAAAACATCAACTTTTCTTGGAGAACATTTGGTAAAAGCTTCCTTCATTGCTTTAAGCCAGTTCCCATGTGGATATTGCTTCTTCCGATCGATGTGAAATTATTCAGATTAGAAAAAAGTGAAGTTGTCAACATTTGCGTACAGAACAAAATACTGCATTGAAATTGCATGTGTAAGACAAGGAAAATTCCAATGAAATGCAATATATTTTATTTCCCTACATTTCTATCTTTAATAGAATATTCTTTGGTCCAGAAACCCATTTTTTAAGAAAAAGTGTTTATATTACTGAATTAAATCAGCAGTTCTCCTAAGCAGACAAATGCCTGTTGTGTAAGAGCAAAACACAGCCAATAAAACTGAGATCATGATTATCGTCCCTGTTTCAACAGCTTTATGTCAGTGTGGTTTGGTAAGGAAAACAAGGTTGCACCAAATAAAAGTTATGGTGCATGTAGTGTAAAGAATAGGCTGAACCAAAACAATTAACTTTTTGTAGATGTGTAAATAGTTATTGTATGAAGTCATAATGAACTTTTTGTCAGTTAATTTGCCATTATAAGGAAATAACGTTCTAACATATAAAATGTACACTGTGACTAAGTTGAATGTGTGTATACAGCTGTTCAATGGCTACACTTTGCCTAAATTTCTATTTTTTAAATGCTTGTACCTCATGAATCTTACAGTTTTGATGGCTCTTGTAGATCATCTTTTATTCAGGAAAAATCACACTTAAAAATAAGCTGAACTTCATTGAACTTCATTTGAGGGTCCGTTCCAGCTCATCTAACTAGACTCCACCCCATATTCAGGAAGCTCCAGAAAAATTCCCTTTGTGTTAGACTCATGGGTCCTAGTTAGGATGACTGTTACAGAAATTCCCATTTTCCCCCCACCAAGCCTACAGAGTTTCTAATTATAAGGCTAAAGAGCTTTTAGATCCTCAACTTCTAAGGTGTGCAAACTCTTCTGTAAGGTGAGTACTTCCATGCTACGCTGTGTCCTTTGCTATGATTTGAATCAGCAGCAGGTGGCTAATGGAGATCTGATATTATCATTAATCCAAGACAGGATGATTTTTTGCTATATCTGATTAATTGCATAAACAGGCTCATGTACTAAATTGCAATTGATACTGACCCAGTTAACGAGTGTCAGTGATGTCTTATTCAATCGGTAATTAAAGAGAAGCTTCCTTGCCATTTTATAGAAAACATGTATTCTCTAATTGTAAAGTTTATTGCTGCTTGGTTTATAATTTATGTGTGGCAATGGGATCTTTCAAAATCTTCTGAAGGAGGCTCACTGAATTACAAATTCTCTGCAGTTGCATCATCTTCTGATTCTATCTCACAGAATAATATGACCCATTGCTCTTATCTGTGTCTATTTTATTGCATTATGTGTATGTCATGACTGTGGTTTGTGGTTGAAAAGGGAATTGTACTGCCAGAGTATGATAGTGAAAAAGCATAATTAAGAGACAAATGATGAACGTCCTTTATTATGGTCTAACAGCCATGCTAATAGTCTTGCTTTACATTTACGTGTAAAAGGTACTTTAAGAGGCAATGTCTTCTGAAATAAAATTTAATTTTGACATCAGGATGCTGTTATAACTTACATAACCAGTAAATGATATGAAATGGTTGTCTACCATATACCTCAACTTAGAGACACAAATAGCAAGAACCTTGGCTGGGGGGAAGCATCGATAACCATTGCTTTTAGTGCTGGGGAAACCTTTTGCACCTAGTGAAACAATATTTTTCCATTTAAAGAGCTTTTCATCTTTGTTTGCAGCAGGGGTATTACTGCTCATATAAACAGCGACAAGAGGTTTTCACCCAGATATACGTATGCAAATTTAAAAAAAAAAAATCTAGAAAAATATTAAGCTAGAGTATCCATCTCCTGGAAATGTGGCCCAGGAGAAAGGAGAGAACTGGTGTAGATATGAACCCTACACCTGCACTTTCAAAAGGCACTCTTCTACCTGTCCTTCCACCCATCTGTTTATCATTCAAGGAATCCTGAGAGCTTTTCTTGCTCTGTTCCCAGTGCATATGGAAACAGAAAAACTGAAGAAAGATGAACGATTTTTGTGTGAAATTTCCTTCCAGGGAACTAACCGCAAATTACAGTGGTTATTAATACTAGTAATTTAAGTCTAATCAGGGAAAAATAACAAACATTTACTTTACATCCTGCAATCTATGTAGAAAACAAGAACTCTTTTTCTTTTTTTTGGCACTTGTTTTCATTTTCTTGACTTTCTTATTTGTTCAAAGAAAATAATGGAAAGAGGGAAGCCATCTCAGAAAAGAGAAAAATTCCATTGTCACCTGGGATATGGAGAATCAAGGAGAAGTCCAGGATGAAAAATAGGCAGAGAAAGGGCTTCCATGGCCAAGATGGGTACCCCTACAAGAGGATGTATGTGGTGTGAGCTGTGACTTCCCCGGGTTTTTGGCTAGGAGTTCCGCTTGTAGGTATACCTTTACTCCTGACTGCTGGTGACTCTGGATGTTCAGTGTCAAATTGGCCAGTATATTCAATTTCCTAGATTAATGTATGTCTTCTCTTTGCTTAAATCATGCCTTATGCCAGTTGATTGTAAAAGTGGGAGAAATTGAATACACAGTTTTGAAGTGATCCATTTTCCACATCTAAAATATTTTTGGTCAACTGAGTTGAGTGCTTTCATTTAAGCAGTATTTTACAGATGAAAATTAAAATGCTGAAAGTACAATTTCCAGTAAGTTTCTGCTGAACTTCAAACATGAATGAAAGGACAAATAGTGATAATTTTATTCATGCCAAATGTTATCTTACTCCACATCATAAGATGCTCTTTAATGCAAGAAATAGCTTCATATTCTGATCTAACAGTGATTGACATGTTCTGTTTGAAAGTCATATAGAGAAAACCTATATACTGATCCTACCATGAAATAGTTAATTACCTTGTAATAGGCAATTCATTCTGATGTATTCCATAGAGTAGATATATATTTTAAACAGCTTTCATCTTTAGCTTGTATTTTGCTGATTTTATATGCTTCTATATTTTATATACCATTCCTATTGACTGCCCAAGATTACCAGTGCAGATATTTAGCAAGCTTCTCTTCCAGCACTGTTTTATTTTTATTTAGGAGTTTTTACTTTATAACTAGTCAGTCTGTAATTCCCATAAGCTGCGTCAAGGACTTACCATGCCAGATCCTGTCGTCTTGACATTTTTGGAACTAGCGCACTCCAGAAATAATAGTGAGGAGTTAAAAATGCTATCTAAGATGACACTGTAACATGCAGCTATCTCAAGAGACTGCTATCTTTGTTAATTCAAAAAGTAATAGCATCTATTAAATTTGAGGGAATCTAGAAGCTGACTATCTCTTTGTATTTAATACAAGTAATTATGTGTATTATTTTGATAGAATAGCTTTGACAAGCTTCTCAGACGGTTTAAACAGAATCGTTATATGCATATCTGACTCTGTTACTGTTAAGAGACTCAGTTGATTTATTAGTACAGTATTGCCTTACACTTGGTTTATTCTTTGGACATGTTTCCGGAGGGTTTAGTTTCACAGTCTCTTGGGCATCGCATTTTGTTGACTAGCCATCATCTAAACTTGGCCAAGAGCAATCAGATGAGCTTTCCGCCCAAGCTCTATAAGCTACATCTGTTCTCAATAATTGACAACACAGTAATCCTCCCCCAAAACTCCTCCTTGGGGCATGTTATATCCTCATTTGCCCTGCAAATTTGTCACTCACTCAGTTGGCTCTGCAGATCAGTCACCTGCCTTGTAGATCATTTCAGCAAAACATCTGATGCTATGGAAGAGAAGATGTGGTTGGGGAGAAACAAGGTCCATCATGAACAATAGAAAAATAAGACTATGAAAATCAGGGAGCGTTTAGTAGTCCTAAGAGGATGCAAATCAGCACAGGCCCATCGCAGTTGCCCTGTTTCCCCCCTGAAAGTCAAGGCATTTGTATTTCAACTGGCTGCATTTTCTGTACAGTTTGTACCCTGGTAGAGCTTGCCTCCCTAAAGAGGGCATTAGATGAAACTGCAGAGACTCAGTCACATTTTCCATTTTCTACTACTGTGAAACCTTAAATGAGGAAAAGAAAAGGAAATGGGTCACAGGTAACCATAGCTTCATTATTGCCATCTTATCTCTAAATCAAATTGTGGTAATTGAGAATCAGATAGGGAAAGAGAATGTAAACTCCTAGCAATGGGGAAAGGAAGATGGTAGGTTGGGCTTATATACTCAGCCTAACAGAAGGTTACTTTGTTTTAATATTGTATGAAATAATATTAATAATACTTGTGAAATGATAGCAAAGGGTTTTGTCTTCCTTCCCATAAAGTCAGACTAGTATGAGTACTCTGGAGATTAGATAAAATTATTTTACTAAGGTAACTTCACCATTTTCCATTTTCTAATAATTTTCTGTAAGTTTGTCTTTTGTCTAAGGTGTTTGCATTGTCTCCTTCTACCTTTGTTAATAGATTTCTCTGTGAGTGTGTGATGGCTGAAAAGCAACCTGATGCAGTGGCTACATAAATTTGGAAATCTCTTCTTGAAATCTGTGGTACAACCTGCGTACTATTGTGTGTCCAAATGGATTTAGTGTATCATAACGCTCCTAGAAAAACAAAAGGACAAAGAAGATGGGATTGTTAAGGGAGACATTAGATTTCATTTCACACTGGTAATAGTTTAGAGATGTGTGCTGAGCAAAATGGGATTCAATTCTGCAGCACTCCTCTTTTTTATTGCTGCTAAGTGATTTCAATATCAGTCTAAAGTGATATTGAGAGTGTTTGATAGAATGGGCATGAAATCAAGGAACGCTGGAGGCTCGGAGGAGGCCACAAATCTCAGGTTGATACGACAAAGCCTTCCAGAGCCATCCCACCTGACCTTAACCTGTCTTATTTAACCTGGAGGCTGCTGGTAAGTACCTTGCAGTGTAAGATATTGTTTCACGTTAAAGGGCGCTATGCAGCTAGATTGCATTTTGGACATCAATTGATGTTACCGTAGTTATGGCTTTGGCCATGAACTTCATGCTTTCAGAAACATTTATGGCTAAAAGTTTATTGCCCAGCTGTTGCTGCCTGGTAGACATATCATAACTGGGAAATGGTTTAAACCTTGTAACCTTTCAATTTATGACTGTTGAAAGCAGATGAAGTTTGCTATTCAAACAAGGAGGCTTACCTGTAGTCCACAAGACAATGGTCACAAATGTTGTACTTGGGTACCACTTCTCAAAAGAAAGCAGCTCCTTTCTGCCAGGATGTATATTCTGCTTCTGATAAACATGCAGCTAAAAAAGGTGAGTGTTTGCCTTACATATTTAACAATACCAGTTATTGGAGTAATTTCTCAATTTCTTGAATGTTAACTCAGCTGTTAATAATTTGCACTGTTTAATAATGTACAGCGTAGGATCCTAAATCAAATTATAATGTTAGGACCTGAGAGGCACCAGTGGAACTATTGAGAATCTTTCTTTTGGCTTCTGCAAGGTTTGTACAAGAACTGAGGAAGAGTGAAGTGAGGGCAATGCTGGAAAATGCACCAGATAAAGGCAGTTGCTCTGTAGGTGCATATATTAATGAGAGTTCCACAATTCTGTTTTTGTCTTCGGTGAAACAGGGTTACACAGAAAAACAGGGGTTTTTTTTCTGCTAGAAAGACTCAGGAGCTACGCTGTACTGTCGTCTCTATGTTTTTGGAATCATTTAGATTTCTAGACATCACCTCATTTTCTCTAAAAAAAAATACTGAGTTGTTGATAAAGTGCCATGAAATTAAAAAAAAAAAACAAAACAACCAAAAAAACCCCACCAAACCCAAACCAAAAACAACCAACATTTGAAAGGATTTTAAATTCACGTCTGAGTTAAACAACCTTGACTTTTTCTTATTTTTTTCCTGGAACTGAACGGCTATTAACTTATGTCAGCATAAAATATTTTGTATTGTTTCTCTGAAATTCTCTTGAGAGGAAGCTTCTGCTTTTAGTTTTCTCCTGTATCTAGCTGCAAATTTTTTTGGCTAAAAACTGGATAGAGTAAATAATACACAAAACCAACTGTGGTTTGGTAAAGCTTTAACATGGCTTCATTTAGTACATGTTCTTTATTTCCATTTGAATGCGTAAATTGTGTTGTCACTTGACTCAATATGCAAGGGCGTATTGAGAAGCAAAGTGAGCTCTCAGCACTTCCTCTGTTAAAAATGCCTTCAGCAGCATGGTGTAATTTTGGCTAGACAGCCATTTAGCTTTCGTTCGCTGGTCAACAAGTTTGCTTTTAAAAACGTTGACAGAAGAGGCAGGCGTGCGCTCGCGTCTGTTGATGGCACTTCTGAAAGACGTGTCACGAGCTGGCAGGGGAGCAGGGCAGAGAGCCTGGCGTTCCTGCTTATCCCGTCTTCCCAACCAAACGTAGCTTCAGGCTACAGAGGGGCTTAAGCCATTAATATTGGTTTCCCCACTAGGCATTTATGTAAACTGACAGCTCTGGCAGCAGACATGACTTCTGCATAGTCATCAATGATTGCTTCTAAAATGTCATTAAAAGTGTAGAACACACCGACAGCGGTGTACTCAGATTTGAAGTGGCACGATTTCATTTTTTAACATGTGAGCAGATAATCTACTTTGTGCTGAGATACTTTGCATAGAGCCTGTGCAATAATTTATTGGCTTCTATAGCATCCAGGGACTTTATTTTTTAAGAAGCAGAATGCATTTGTAAAATATGTGTTGCTAGTATTATTATTTTTAATTTGCTCTTGGCAACTGAATTTTCTTCTCTGCTGTAGAGAATAATGAAACGAGATGGATTTGCTGGATTCTAGTTTACTTTAAAAAAAATCACAATGGCAATTTACATATGTTTCACCCGTACATCAAGATTTTGAATATTTACCATAACTGGATTAGATTCTAGTTATGTGCAGAACTGACTGGGAAATAAACTGGCATCCTGATTTGCATTCATTCTGCACCAGTGCTTCCCCTGTCAAATTTGTTCAGTGTGGAAGATTTGGCCAAGAGCTGGGTCTGTGTATTACCTGTTACTGCAGGCAAAAGCCTGAAAGTATGTGTTGGCCCAAATCCCTGATGTATATAAGGAGTGACATACTGCTATGCAGAGAATAGGAATATTGGAATTAAAAAATAATTAGTATTCAGTCAGGAGGAGGGTTTGCACCTAGATAGCCAGCAGCCCTCATTTATAGTGAAAATAGCTGCTGAATGGAAGGTGACCTGTGTGTGTTTTCCAGGTAGCTTCTTTTTACTACTCCTGCCCTACGAGACAGAGCCGTCGGGTTTGGGGGATGTGAGCTGCTTGTGCTTGGTGACTGCGCTGCCGCTCGAGCAGACAGCAAAAGAGCTTGCTATTAGCAGTGTGCAGGAATGCTAAAATCTTCCCTTCTGCTTGAAGGTGTGTGATTTGGGGGGACACAAAAATTCTAATTTGTCTTTCTTTCCCTTTATACTTTTTTTTCTCATGGACTTTGTTTATAGGTGTAGCTAACTATGGGCAACAGTACCGAGAAAATATTGTCTTTCTGTACTCATTTTCCATCCTTATTTTCCCAGTTTCATGCAAAACCTCATTTTTCATGTCTAATGCCAGACTACCAGTCTGAGGCACCTTTTATTCTTTGTTGGCTCAGATACATTTGACTCTCAAGCAGAACCCAATCCTGTTCAACACAGGACACGCGGTTTCCTCACGAACATACTATTCTGAGAACATCTATTCAGGAGTTAAGTATGTGTTTCACCAGCCCATTTTCACCTTGGCATCAGGAAATTTTTTAGTAGAGAAGTTGAAATCACCCTTTACTCTGCAGTTTACTGTCACCCTCCCTGAGCTGTAGCATACAAAACCCATGTCCTTATGTGCAGGCCAACATTATAATCTCACCAATCTCACTGTTGGATGGGGGCCCCAATGATTAAAAATTATAAATATACATCTGGAATAATATCAACACAAATCTATGTCAATAGAAGGAGGAAGGGCCTTACAGCTAGATTTAGTACAATCATTTCAGGTTGAGTTAGGTAGATTTGTTAAAAGGCAGAAAATTGGATATAAAGCTGTGCTAACACAAAAATACAGTTTCTGAGACCTCTACTAGAGCAGCTACCTCACTTTGCAGCATTGTGCTTCATGGGTGCACATTAACACTCCTAAAGCTTGGCCTCTCTGGACTAAACCAGAGAAATTTAGGAAGGCTGTCACTGGCATATTCTAGTGTCTCAGATCCTGATTATGTCCTGGTGATGCCAACTCATTGGCTGTGAGTTGTGTCACCTCTGAAATCGTGTGTTGATGAGACTTCTCAGTAAAACCCATGAGATGTCAATCAGTGCCAGATGGACTGTGTCCTCCCTTGCAGGGAACCCTGAATTGCCTCTGGCCACCTGCATGTGTATTTCAGCACTAAACCAGACATATCTACTGTCCTCATTCTCTAGCTTTCCTTCACAGAAATGTGAGAATAAGGTAAATGTAAAAGTGACCTAATCTGGGCTGAGCTGAAGTAGCGGATACGGGAGGTTTTGCTTCCACGCAGATTTATGCGAAAGATAACGCAGCCCTCAAAATAGTAGCAGCAGAGAAGAGAGATAGACGCTTAGACAGGATTTGAGTGTCCCTGGTGGCTTCAGAGAAAAGTGAAGCACTTCACTTGTGTTTCAAACTATAAATAAACTTGCCGACTGAATCGCTCCTCCAATTGCTTGCTGTAAAGGCTGCAACAGGCACCCGTGCTGGCACGTGGGTGCTCTGCATCGCTGCATCTGCTGGCACCAGGAACGACAGGGCTGATGTGTCCTTCTGTCCCTGTGTCTGCTGAAAGGTGTTTCTCGCAGGCTCTGTCGTGCATCTTGGAGGGCTTGAGCCTGTGCAAATGTGTAAGTGCCTGGAGGATGATAGTGTAACTAGTGTCATGAGGTGCACACAGTTCTGTGGTGTGATTCCCAGGGAAGTCTTCAACAGGCTTGTTAAAAATTATCTTTGCTTTTGCATTATTCTTCTGCTAGAGTTGCTTTGCAAGTGACATCAGAGATAAGAAAGATAAGATCAAGATAAGAAAAGATGCATGAGAAATTCACATTATTTACATCGCAAAGTTTGTGATGGAAATGTATGATAGTATGAAGCTATCACTCTTTAAGCAAAAGGGCTAAAAGCAGAAAAGTTCAGAAATAGTGGTAAGAAAGTAAACAGGAAAGTAAAAAGGCTTTAGAAAAAAGGCAGAGGTGAAAAGAGGCTGTTTGGGATGACAGCATGCTGCTCCTTAATTAACAGTGAAACCTTTCTGTCTATCTCATATTGAAAGTCCAGCACCCTTACTCCTATTCACCAGTGAAAAGCTTCCAAGTCCTCACAGCGAGGTAATAGCTCTGTTGGGCATCCGTGGGTGGTATCATGGCCAAGCTTTTTCTCATCGATAGGTTGGTTTGTGGTGGTGTCGCATTCCTCGAGGAAAAATACAGCTTTGGTATACTCAGAGATTTGGTATAAATCTCCATGTATCATCCACTCCGTTGGACCTGTTTTATTAGAATGAAAATGAAATTAGGAAATGGGAGGATGTAATTGCTGCGTTCTAGTATTTGACCAGCTTATCTGTGGTTAACGTGGCGGTGACCATTCTGTTTTCATTACGCTTACATCGGGCAACTTGGCATAATTTACCCACCAGAAAAGTTGCTTCTTAACCCCAGGGAGCTAGCAGCTGTCTTTTCAGCTAATGAAAAAAATTACCTTTAGCTAGCTAGAAACTACAGGGAATCTCGGTACAGCAATGGGCTAGGAGTGCTGCCCTGAATCCAACTACTGCTAAAAGTACACTGGGCTTTAAATGTCTGCTGGCCAGTAACCAGAGATACTGGCACTGGGTACAAGTCTGCAGATGCTTACCTGTTACTCGTGCAAGCTCCATTTTGGATTCAGTGTGCAAGGGAACAGATGTTGGGGGAAAATGAGAAGGTAAAAGCATACAAAAATAAACAAAGTGGTTGTCTTACAGGATGGAAGTGCCAAGTGAGAAAGAGTTGGAGAAAGAGATTATTTTATGGACATAGAGGAAAAAGAAAGAAGACAAATCAAAAAGGGAGAATCAATCTACGTCCTCCAAGTAAGAAACTTGTATTTTAATATGTGCTTTGGATTCTCCAACCACAGTCAGGTCTCCCGTGAAACCCTCCTCCTTAAAAATACCCCCATTTTTCTTCAAGTCTGTCTCCTTTTGTTCCCACATGAAAACTGGTAGAGGAGTCTGAGCAAACAGGTGAGGGCTACAATGACCAGCTGAGAGCTTTTCTTCCTTGCAAGGTGGTTTTCTTTTTGGTTGGCTGAACTTTTCATTTTTTTTTTTCCCCAATGACCCATTACAAAAGGCTACAGCATTGGTTACTGCTCACAGAGCAGATGGATCAAAAGTAATGTGTTGGTTCCTTTCACAACAGTCTCCTAATGTGTTTGGGTAATCCTGCCAGAGCACAATTTTGTTCCTCAGAAATAATAAAGGGGTTTTACAAAGAGGGAGTGATATCTTGATAAGGAAATTGCCATTTTAGAAAGTGGCTATAATCATGGGAACTTTATAGTGGCAGCTCTCCCTGCTGTTAGTGGAGGAAAATAATGACAGCAGCTCTGGTGGGATGAGGAAGGAAACTTCTTCACTGAGCCCTATTCCTGCATCCTTTTACACATACGTTCCAGGGTGCTCTGAGAGACAGGAAACAACAGAAGTGGGAACTCAGGGCCGATTTCAAATACTAATTTATCTCCATCCCTAATAGAGCTTTCACAAGCATTAGGGAGAGGGAGGCACTCATTAAACTCTAGACATTGCCCAGGTTTTCTGCTGTTCAGATACATCTATCTTGTGTTCAGTAGAGTGGATTGAAAAAAATTTAAATTAGTCATTCAGAAACATCTTTCATCAAGAGGCAAAATGGAAAAGAAAATGTACAAAAATATTGGTGAAAATATTAAGAAAAAGTTAATGCCATTTCCTAACAATTTTCTACACTTTCACTATGATTAAAGCTCTACAGTTTCAATCTGTTTTTCTCTGCTCCTGCCAACCTGTTAAAGGTAACTATGAATAATTAGCATAGGTATTCCTTTATCTTAAATTTACAATAGCAAATAAAAATAAAAGATACAACTTCATAAGATTTTTTTTTTTTTTTTTTTTTTAAGCCTGCTTAGCCAGATTTCCCAGTTGGGCCCAGATTTCTGAGGTAGATCTGAATTTTATTTTGAAAGTCAGCTTGTTATGTTTCAATTACTAAGAAGCTGCAAATGAACTATTGTTCAAATACAGCCGGTGAGTAGTCGCACTTTTCTTTAACATGTTGTTTAATAATCATTTGTATAGGAGCTCTTAGGCAATTCCATGCAGATAGCAAAAATGGTATCTGCATGTGGTCTAATAATTAATTGTGTAGGTAGTACATAGGTGACTTACGATATAATTAGCAATATAATGAACGTGTTATATTCGTAAACATCTAGAAGACTCGGGAGCTGAACAAATTGGTAAAAGCTAAGAACCAACCCTGATAAATGGTATGGCAATGAAGTTTTGATATTATCTGATGGCCAAATGACCACTTTAACAGAACATGAAGATCTCCTGGGTTCCTAATTGACTATGACATATTAGTACTAACACGATAAGCGTGATACCAATGGAAAATGAATTGATGGGGACACACAAAATATGTGACACGCAGAACAGCACCAGGAAGGGCAACTTTATGTAGTAGAACACTTCAGTGAGTTGAAAAAATACCTCTCATTGTTCTCATGCTTTTGGGGGGTTTGTGTGTTTATTTTAAAATATATGGTAATTCATTTATCCTTTCTATGTTATATTTAATCCCACAGTATCCGTGTCCCAGCTGGTTTAAGCAGAGAACATTCCCATGACCTGTCTCAGAGAGAAAATGTTATAAATTTTCTCAGCCTTTCCTATTATAAAATTTCCCATTAAATACCTGACATAGGCAGATAACCTGTACACAGATTAGTCTGGTATCAGGGGGGTTTTGTTGCTATTGCTTTTATGCAATATGCTGTGCATGAGCAAAATTTTACTTAGTCATGCTGATCATCTCAATGTCCCCAGTAGAGCAGAATATTGCAAAGAAATAAAACCTAAAAATCGCTAATTTCACGAGCCTGTCCCTTCACTTGAGGCTAAGTACTAGAATATAATCTTCCTGAGTCAGTGCCATTGCCAAGAGGTAACTGGTGTATGAATGTACCAAATCAAAGCCGTTGCAAAGGTGTTCTAATAGTCTAGAAGTCTGGTCAAATTTTTTGTAGACATAACACAATTGCATGTTATTTTAATTATGTTTCAATTGCATGTATAAAACCAATCTTTCAAACCTGAAATGACTGCTGCTTTTGATTCATCACATAGTGGCACATTTTAATTCTCCAAGAAGGTTAATAACTTCATGCATTCATTGTTTAAGTAATTCCTTTAGTCCTGAATGCTTACATGAGCAACTTTACTGGCTTATGTTTTCTTTTATTGGAATATATTACAGGAAATACTTTAGAGCCTACTTCATTAAGTTTCATTGTAAAAAGCTGTATGCCTTGGAAAGAAAGAATACTAATCTGTAACACTTGTTTTTAAAGGGAGACCTTAATTCTTTACTTAAAAAATTGCAGTCAGTATCTCTCGACTTCATTAAAAACACCAAGAAGTGCTCCCATGCTGCTGCTGCTGAAGTCAGTGAAAAAAGATTTCCCTTCCTCAAGGATCAGTGTAATACCAGGATTAAAATAAAGTTAGTTAAGAAAATGTCGATTCATCAGTATTTCTACCTCAGGTTCAGATAATGGGGAAGGTTGGATGCTTGCTCTGAAATTATATGCACAGAAATATTTTCAAACCACAATGTCCTCCAGATCTACAGGTATGAGAACCTGCAGCCACTCCCAGGGGTTACACAACTTTGAGGATGTTTTTAGGATAATCAAACACCCGCAACGCCACTCAATAGTCTGGGTAAAACAAAAATCCCCTGAATTTCTGAGAATTAGATTTTTTTTCAATTTATTTATTTTGAGTATACAAAGGTAGAACTACATAAAGATAGAGGTGAGATCCAGATTGGACTTCATGTTGCATAGCTGGTTGTGAAATGCTATGTCATTTGAAGAGGTCTTATGGTTTTGTAATGAATATAGTCGCTTTCAGTGTTGGCTTGATTGTTTTGCTAGAGTTGGTTTAGTAAAATTCTTTCACTGACAATGCTGGGTGATCTACCTCAGTGAAAATGTGTTGATTTTCTGAAAAGTCCATTTTAGGAAATATTCTCACACTGTGTTTTTAGATGTTTGCTTATAATTTCATTGCTATACCTATAAACTACAGCTCATCCTGCTGACATAGCTTAAAGAGCCATATAAACCTGTGAAAAGGTTCAAAAGAGATTTTTCAGAGCACCCTGGAAGAAAACTGAAGTAAAGAAGGAATTAAGGTTTTTTTAAAAGCTAAATTCTTTAGGATTTATGTCAGCTTGTTCCCTACAAACCATTGACACTTCATCTCAATGTCTGTTGACTTCATGTTTGAGGGCTCACTCCATTAAATTATTGAGCTCAGTAGGTCAAATGGTGCATATTCAGGAGATTTAAAGACATTTTCACAGCTTAAAAAAAACTAAGCAAGAACAGCTTAACAACTGTTTTAAAACTGCTAAACCTGTAGAAATTCCTAAAGCATAAAATGAAAAACATTGCTGCTTTGATCTGCATCTAAGAGAAACTTTGTGATATATATAAAGTTAGCTTTTAACAGGGCTCCTCCCAAAACACTATAATTTAAAAAAGCCAGAGCCCTGTACAGCAAATGTTACTTGCACAGGAGTTCATGTGCTCCCCGAGAAGCTCTCGCTATCCTGCAGAAGAAAATAAACATGGGAATTTCTAAAATACAGATTGCCTTGCAAAGGCACACCTGCACTGCACTGCTCCTGTTTTCCAATGAGGAAAGGAAGGAAGATGCTATCTTGAAAGGTTTCTCCTCCACCTCTTTATTCAGCGTGTGATGTTTTCAGTTAAAATAGGTTGGAAAAGTGGACTTTCCTGCCCGCAGGAAAAAGTGGAGTTTTCTGCCCTGCTAGAAATGATAAAGGTCACGATGAGAGAAGATTTGGGGGTTTCTATCCAAAGAGTTGCATGACCAGCTACAATTACGTTCCTCTTACGGCAAAAACGTTGACTTTTTTGTTTTTCTGGCACAGAAAGTCAGAAACCTCTCTCTTTGAACAGGGAATGGAGGCATGAGCAGAAGACCCCAATATCCTGTGAGGGCAACCTGTGGAGGAGAAGCAAACCAGGAGGAGGAGGCCTCAAAAGTAATAGCAGGGAGAGAAAAGGGCTTTGTCTGAGCCCAGCAGCAGAAGCAGCAGCACAAACTGCCTTAGAGAATTTCAGCCTCGGTTTCTTGCTGAATCCAGATTTACACTGAGCCTGAAGACTTTTGGCTTTAGAGAGAAAGTCTGAAAACTAAAAGGCATACTGCCTACTGCATGCTTTCACATGGAGGAGGGAAAGAGCAAGTTAAGAAAGAAATTAAAATAGATTTTTGATTGCTGTTTCATTGATCAAGAGTATACTGAAAGGGCTACATTTAATGACAGGGGAAAGGAGGAAGAGAAAAGCTGTGGAGGACACAGCAAACCATGAGGCTGGAGCTGTTGGGGGTGCAGACAGAACGCACTATCTCCATGTTATCCCTGCAAAGGAGGTGCTTCCAGAGGATCAGGACACACGGATCAGGACACACTTGCTCTTTCTGGAGGATGTGGGAAATGGGAGCTTAGGGCTGGTGCAGTGCTGCGCCGTCACGGCCAGGTACACGAGGTGGGATGTGATGGTATCAGCTGGTGCTCTGCACAGAGGGACTCGTGGTCCCCTGAAAGGTTGCTACATTCATTTAATTATTTGTCAGTAATCTTGAAATATGTCTTCACGATCTGGGTGCCAAGAGTTCTGTGGTATTTTTCCTGTCATTCTAGGAAAGATGCAGAAAATACTCTGATATTTGAGTAGTTAGGTTCTGGGTACAACTTCTGTAGCTCTATGGCAGTGATTTAACATCACCTAGGCTTATATTTCTATTAAATAGAGTTGATCATGAATCTTCTATGAAGAGGTTTTCAGTTTGCTTTTTTTTTTTTCCCCAGAAGAAAATGTGCTTTCTTTCCACTTTAAATCTTCAGAGGGGATAATGTAATTTTTCAAGTGTTATTTCTATTTCTGTTAAAACTTCTTTGTGAAAATATTTTACTTAAATTCCATACTAGTATCTCTATCTTCCTAATGCATTGCTGTTATGATAAAAAAATTACAGGTTTTTCTTTCAAAAAATGAAAAAAAAAAAATTTAATCATGTCTTTCTGAGCTGCATGTGGAGAGGTTCCCATTTTAGCAGTTGTAGATACAGGCATTTGGTCTCTGTGCTCTGCAAAACATGTCAGCGGCTGGGTACATTTTAATCAATAAAAAGGCTGCAGAGAACTCTGTAATACAATCATATATGTATGACTGTAAAATTACTCTTACTGTTTGGAAAGGATGAGAGTAGGGGGCTAGGTTGATATTTGCTCATGGTTATTACCATAAGGAAATTTCCACTTAGTTGGCAAACGTTATTGTGGAAATTACTGCAATTATTTTATTTGCTTGGTAAGTCGTTTGCTGGGTGGGAGTGCTTGCTTAGACTTTAAAGAAGCCCCACTGGTTTTGCTTTGCATTTGTACTTTGTCCTCTGAATAAGTCTTACACGCAAGCTTTTGAAAATGTAAGCTCCTAAACTTCCACGTCAGTAAATCCTGATTTATGATGACACGAGGGCAGGATTTTGATTCTCTCTCTGCTGTTGTTAACATTACGTTATTGCAAGGGAGGACACAGGCACAGGAGCTTGTCAGCCTGGCAGGGAACAGGACAGCCCAGCGTCCAAGGAACAGCCAGCCAGGGACTTCCTTGAAAGCCGAGTTAAAAAAATAAAATAAAAAGGAGTTTTCCAGCATCCCAGGTGATACCATGGGCACCAAGAACACCCGCATGGTGCTAAATACAGTTTCAATAAGGGACTCAAGTGTGTCATGCAGGAAAGGTGCGTTATACAAGGTGCTTGGCCAGCCCGTCTGCTGGGCTGCTTCCTTACCCAACGGATCCTTTTTCTCTGATTCCAACGGATACTGTGCGATATGAACAAATGATAGCACATCCCTGAAACTCTCTGAGCAGAGGAAAACACAAAGAATAGCAATGAGAGTTATTGTATGAAAGGTGATTAAAGCAATTACTAATGCACTTTGTGCTTAATGAATATTTTAATGCAAATATCTACTACTGATTCTGCCAGACAGTTGCAATCAGAAGCACCCTGAAACTGTATGATGCACGCTGTCAGAGTACCTCTTTTTTTGTGAAGTTTAGTTTGATCTCTATTTATTTCACTTTTGTAAATAATCTTTATGTTTTGCTGCTCAAAGAAAACGAAGAGTGTAATAAAAAGCTGGGGGTGAATAGCAGTGGCTACCTCTGTCGAAGAAAGAGCTATTGAAACTGGATGTTAGGCAAACCCTCTTAGCAATAAGGGCAGGTAGATCAATTTTTAAAAGCCTGGCAATGTACACTCCATCTCTTTAAATCTTGAAAGCTGGATCTGGATACCTTAGCTGAATATATATTCTACTTTAACCTAAAAGTTTTTAGATTTGATGTAAGAATTACTGCATGACATTTTCTGGCTTCTGTTATATGGAAGGTCAAATCTGTCGATCACGCTGATCCCTTTGGGTCTTAAAATCTTTAAATCTATTGCACAGAAGCTAGCTGCCAATTAACTTCTGTGCTTGGAGTACAGATCTTCAGTTCAGAGCTTCACTTGCTTTACCTTCAATTCCTGGAAGAAGTCAAGAAGGATGTTTACTTGCTTCCTAACCGCACAGGACTGTTTTTCATTTAATTCGTATTTTTTCATTATAATTTCTAGGTCCATAGTTTTTGTCTAAATTATTTTCTGTAGGACTTTATTTTAGTTCTGTATCCTTTCAGCGTACAGGACAGTGAACAAGGCATGTGGACATTCATGCTCAACTCATCCCTAAGTATTACTGTTAAAACCACATTAAGTTATTTTGTTTATTTGCCTTTTTTAATGAGTGTTGTGCATTACTATTAATATTAGGGTGGAGTTTTCTTTCTTTGTGGGGTTTTGTTTGTTTGTTGTGCCTTTAATATATCACACTTTATATGTTGTTGAACCCCTTCTTCATCCAGTAGCTACAGTGCAGCTCCCTGATGAATTGGAACGAGCTTGCTGATTCAGCTGGCAGAAGGAAGAGAGGATTCATGGAGTTATGTTGGCTTAAGATGAGAATGACCTAACATTTGTCATCTGTTGTTTATTCTCTTGTCCTCTGCTGAAAGAGGAGATCTTGTTGTGGATGGCTCGATTGGAGTTTTTAATGTTTGTGTCACTGTGTATTTATGGAGTTGTTTTGCACTTTGTAGGGAAGGTAGTGAGGTTTATGCAATGATCCTTGGAGATGTTGCGTCTTCAGCGAGGAGAAGATTTTCACAGGAGATGATAGAGGTGATAGTGTTTACTGCCAGCGTCACCCTGGAGCCCTGCGTACGAGCCATGGCCCCAGACTGTGGAGCAATTGCCTAACAAGGATCAAGATCACAAACATCTGCTCCGAAACTGCACGGGAAGTCAATGTGGGGAAAGGAGAAAACATCCCAAGTGGTCAAAAATAGAGGAAAAACTACAACTTCTATAGTATATCGAAGTGCCTGGGCAATGTTCACTCTCTGGAGCAACAGAGACTATATCCGTGGTCATGAGACCAAGTTCAGGTCTTATGACAAACGTTGCTGTGGTGTTGTACTGGTCATACGTGATAAGATATACCAAGTGATTACAGGCCAGGGAATTACGTATACAAACATTCTTGCAGACACTCCAGTGTTATAATTAAGGATGAAGATTTGTTTTTTTGGCATAGATATTTTGTGAGAAACAGGTCAGTTCGCAACATCAAATCGGCAAAGGATTACTTCAGACCATAAGGTAAGAGTGAAACTTCACCTGAAGAAGCAGCAGAAATCTTTTTGGTTGAAAGTACGCAACAAGATAAACACCATGTTACCTTTTGGGTCAACTGCCTGGGTAGGCTTCTGTCAGGACTGTTTCTAACATTTATGCATACTGCACAATTTCAGATCGTATAGGGGGGTTTTTGCCTTTTTTTTTTTTTTAAACCTTGCTGTTCAAGATAAACTGTAGTGAAATGGCGTAGTGTTTTGATTGCTGTAATCATACCTACCACACTTAAACATTCTGAAGTGTTCTTCATCTCCTAATTTTTGGCTATCAGTAGCATTTATGACCCACTTTGCTCGCTCTTGAAATCATAGCTTCTGAAACAGAGCACCGTCAGAGGTTGTCAGCAGCCTTTTAAACTGTGAACTCCTGTTATTCAGCATCTCAATAAAATTTTTTTTTTTATTTTTTTTTATTTTTTGCCTCTTCCTTTGGAGGAAAAGAAGAGAGGAAGCTGGTTTGGATCATGACTGCTCCTCGTTCTTTCCAGATTATTCTTATTAAAAGAGGTGCTAAAATTTTAAGGATAACATTAAAAATAGAAAGTAGAAAATTATTCGGCCAATTCCTTCTTTGGTTTAATGGACACTAACTATTATTTGCCTTTGAAAAACCTAACCTAAACTATTACATGTTGAGGTTTTTTTTCTCTACTCCTTTGTCAAGTATTTTATCAACAAATTTAATTAAACTGACCACAAAAGAACCCAGAAATAGGAATACAAAAGACATTGGATTTTTTTGACAGATATGACCATGCTAATTAGCATTGAAATCAGCCACGTTGCAAAATGAAGTCTTTAGTACACATCTCTATTGCTTTTTAGTAAAACTAAAGAATTAGAAAAATACCAAATGTCAAAGAATAGATAATAAAGCTTTCAGCATATTGAAACAATATTGGTAAATCTTACTGATATGCTGTTTATATAAAAAAAGAAATACAGTGCTGAAATTATAATGAGAATCTGCATTGTTGAATCTGCCTCTGATTGTGGGAACAAGGCAATTTATACTATTTTCTAGAGCTATTTAAATTATTTCTTTTATGTTGTATGGTTTTACGCTACCTTTTTTTCCCCCAAAATTCTGTTTTTGTGGGTCTGCTTTCTCCTTGTTTCTTATTTGAGTGCTGAGGATCATCTGAGTCAAAACCATTAACTTTCACATGGTTTTCAATCAAGACCTTTGCAAAATTGGCCAATTTCACAATGGCTTTAATGGAAAATATAGATTGCTTCATATTTGATTTAAACCTCACCCCTATGCTTGTTTTCTTTTTCTCCCCTCAGGTTATAAAGCTTTGCATGATTTTTCTCAGTGTTTTTCTAGTGCAAGCATGTAACTTGGACAACTGGTCTGCCTCTAATTATTTTTAAACTGCACTGAAAAATCATCGGTGTTCTTTCTAGTGATGTACTTGCAGCTGATATCATGAAAATTAAAACATTCTGTGGGAAATCCTGGCTCCACTGAAGTTAAGGAAAAATTTCCATCAAGTGAGCATTTTTTCCCTATACATGTTGGCACGCGGGTCTAAAAATAATTAAACATTACATCCTGATTTGTCTCCAGCTCGTCTTTAATAGAAATATTGATAATCTTTAATAGAAATAGTAACTGTAGCTGTTACAGCTGATATTTTCCGAACTGTTAGTTTACTTTTTTCAGGGAGATTTCCAGTCCAGTTGAAGTGAAAGCGACAGTCCTGTTTAGTGATCTTACTTAAAGAATTGGGATGCCGAGTCCTTTTTCACTGGTGTCAGAGCCAATTTCTGCTGAGGCAGTAATATCACCTGAAGCCAGGAGAGTTTTTTAATAGAGCCTGGGTTCCCTTAAAAGCATTTCTTAGTGTTATTACTGTCTTTTATTATTGCGTGCATTTTAAAAATATACTTTTCTGTAATATCCAGGCACTGCAATATTTACCTAACAATATATGAGCAAGTGACAATATGGTTTTCATGGATGAGGTGGGTTTTTACTGCAGAAGAGGTAATTTCTACTTGTTTCACTTACAGGTGTTGTCACTGCCTGAAAGGAAGAATACACAGAATAAAGAGGCAGCGGAGAGGCTGTATAGATATTACTTTTCTTCTGAAACGATTTTGTTGTTCTTTTGGGCTGCAGCTGGAAGGAATTGTTGCTCTTTTCAAACACATAATCTAAAAGCATCTGGAAAAGTGAAGGTAATGGACTCAAGAAAGAGGTTTTTTTCAAACACTCATCCTGAATATGGCAAATATTTCTGACTGCATCATGTAAAAATGGAAACCCTATTTAATTCCTGTCATAGCTTTGCTCTCAGAGCACTATTTCCAAGGAGTTCTAACACAGTAACGAGCAGGGCTGGTGATGGGAGTTTCTGTTTCATCCGTCATCAGTTTTTTCAATGTAGTATTTGTGTGTAATTTAGAAAAGTATGGGTTTTCCTCACTAGAGATGTACCTCCCAGCTTCAGCAGATCTAACACACAATTACACTTTGCAGCCTACCCACACCTAAACACAGAGTGCGTGACACACAGATTCAAAAGAAGGGAAAAGGAAATTGTTGTCTAAATAAAAGAGAATTAAAGAGAATCTAACATGACCATGAGGTGGTCTTATTTTACATAAGGCTTATTCTGTAGGCTTTTTTCATGATTCCTTTGCTTCATTTTGAACTCCTGTGTTTGTCAGTCACCTCCCAAATTTTGGTCTCAGAAACTCCTCAGAAGAAAGAACTCAATGCAAAACTGATAAAATCATGCTCAGAAGAATGGTAACTGGAGACAGTCTCACTATGAACGTCCTCTTTTACTCACTTCTCAATTTGTACTGGATGTCCTAAGAATATGATGGTGACTTTTTTTTTTTTTTTTCCTCCCCCCGCCTCCTGTCATACAACGCTTCAAAAAGATAGCCAGCTTGGCTTCTTGGGTTTTCAGGAATGTGGGTTGTTGGCTTTTTTTCATTTCCCCAGTGAAAATCTGATGTCACAAATGCATTTGGAGTGTACGCAAACCTTGAGAGAAAAGAGCAGATTTGTTTATTGAAAATCATCACCATGTTACCTTTAGCGGCAGGGAAAATGTAACGGCAGAAAATTATTCAAAACCCTCGTGTCCTGACTGCAAAGAGAATTTTTAGGAATACAGAGCATAACATGCAAATAGACTCACTAGACAGCATTTTTTACTCTTCTGCTGTTTTATTTAATTATTTTCATTTAATCCTATTTCAAAGACAGAAGTCTCTCCAGCTTCTCAAAGTGAGCATATGGACATTATATGGATATCACAACTATGTCTTAATACCCAGCTGCTATTCGCGTGTGAATTGGGAATGGCTGCATGGCTGGCTGGCTGGAATACACTGAATGAACCTGGCGCTTACCTAAAAATATTTCGGAATACTTTTAGTCAATCGCCAATGCTGATCCCTGCCATAGATCACTGGTAAGTCAGGATAGCAGATAGAAAGCAGTTGGAATTAATGGCAGTATGGAAACCGTCTGGAGGGGGACAAAGGGGGCTCACTCTTTCTTCTCTGCCTTTGCAGATTGAGTATTGGGTGGATTGGGGTCATAAAAAGTCTGGGGGGGTTTAGCATCCTTGAAAATGCCAGAAGAGGAGTAATTGGATGACTGGTACAGATTGCAGATGGGGCTCTTTCATCAGTGCCCTCAGTGAATGAAATTCTTCTCCTTCTACATTCTAATATAGACTTTTTGATTTCACTGCAGATGGTTTCACCTTTGAGCTAAGAAGCAGCCTGAGTGATAAGGTATGTATAATTGGGGCAATTCATTCAAGTCCCCTTTAAAAGCAATGCATTATGTATGCACAAATTTTAAAAAGGACAATTATAAAGACACATCTTTAAAAAAATGCTTTTGTAGTGAATAAAAAAAAAATATTTCTTCATGTTCCTGTGCAAAGTGGGTGGCTACAAAGCATGTGCATAGATTTCTGGAGATACAATAGAAAGGGGAGGATAATAATAACCTTTTTCTGTCGCCAAAGAGTCTGCACAAAGATTCCATCAGCGTTTTGCACAGTATGATAAAAAATGCATTAAATCCTCAACATCAATGGAGGTTCAAAGTGAAACAGAATCAAGCAGAATAAGGTACCCGTAAAGAAAGGAAATAGCTAAATGATATTAAGGAAGCCAAGATAACTGCAAAATTAACAACACAATAGCTTACAGAGTCTGCTTCTGCTAACAAAAGACAATCTTTACCACCTAGCATCTCCATTCAGTCCTGGGAAGGAAAGGTAATTACATTCTGGAATGAACAAAATAGTAAAAGCATGGTTTTCCGATGATAATTTAAAATTTGAAGTTAAGATACTTGAACTCTGACCTCTTCATAAAAAGAGAGACTTCCTGTCTCTGCTGACACCACGATGCTGAATGATGCCAAAGGCAGTCTGAAGTCAAGAATTAGGTCCCTGACTACATTTCTTGATTTATTATTGTCCTCATATCTATGACTCGATGGGTATTCTTAGGAGAGACATTTGCAGGCTGCCTTGACGCAGGCAGAGCCCTTTGGGGCACGGTTGCATGCAGCACGGAGCGAGCCGTCAGGATACGGTACGTCTGTGCAATGGCACCACCAGCCAGAAAAGGCATGAGAGGATTTCCTGGAAAGTGGAATCCCTTCTGGAAAGACTCCACTATCCCTTACTGAAAGTAAAATTTGGAAGGTTTCTGCAAGTCCTGTGGCAGGACATAACCACAGAGCGAATGTGGCCTCTCGGACCCAGAGGCGGTCTGAAAGCTTTTTGCAGTAGGAAAGTGCATTTGCAGTTTATCGCGAGCTTCTACCAGAGAGCAGAAGCTGATAGAGCTGGTCACAGGTTTCAGCGTGAAAGCTCAACACAAACAAATGTGTGCAGATTGCACTGTCAGCTCTTAAGTCACGAAAAGAAATTGGCCTGGGGGGCAGGCAGTGAAATGGAGGAAACACAACTCTTTTCAACAGGGCAATCCATTAGCTTGCACAAAGGTCTCCCCAAGGGAGAATCGGGAGCCTCCCATCCAGCAGCTCTGAAACTAAGCAAGAAAAATCCTTTATTAGCAACAAGAGGAGACACAGCCCTAAGAGGTCTCCCCCACGACAGAAATCCCCCCTATCTAACTCATATCTGACCGAAGCAAGCCCCTCCCACTGACTAGAGGTCCGTCAATGCGCTTGCTGAGCAGTGAACACTGACGAGGTTGGTTTTGCCAAGACACCATCCCACCCGTAAGGGACAATAACCGCAGGCTTAAAGCACCCACAGGTTGTATGGTACTCTGTCCAAATGGAGAGGTGGCTTAAGTCTGCTTCTAGCTTAAAATATTAATGAGCCTCTATAATATAGAGGGGGGATGGATGGAGGAGACTCTTGGGGAAAGGCCTGGGGTAGGAGGAGGACATTACTGAACTGGGGAGTTGAAAGACAGTGATACTGATTATTTTACCAATAAAGCATTAGAAACATATTTAAATATTCTGATGTACCTTCAAATAATAATAATTTTGGCAATTCTGCAGTGTTTGCATTCATAGTGAAAAAAAAAAAGGCAGAACCACCATGCGTTCCTGGCGATTGGCTCATGTGCCAAAAAAAACCAAAAAAAGAGGCAGTCTCCATTTATGCTTGTTTTGTGCTTATGCACTCATGTTCCAACATGATGAATTAATCGTATCTTAATGCTACAGGTCAACCGCATCAAATCGGATGACTAAAATATTTCAGTGCAGTAATTACTATATGTTTCAAAAAGGCTTTTCTGCATATGATATAGTACATGTATATATGACTATAAGTAAAGAAGAAGAAATAACATTAATACATGATTTTGGGCAGGGAAGGAAACCCAGCTGCACGCTGACAGAATGAGGCATACCATGAAACTCAAGTTTTGCAAGTGCAAATTGCACCCATAGAGAGGAATGTGTCTTGTTTAAGCATTTGCGTTGTGCTTTGTGGTGTTGGAGAATCAAAATTAAGAAGGTATTTCAAAGAATCATTTTGATAAAATGAATGTGTGGGAGCAAAGAGGATGGTAGGATTTTAATTTGTGGCTTAAATAATTTTAAAAGTGAAATGCCAGGTATGAAACTAGGAAGGCAGGAGAGGTTGGTTGTAGTTTTTTTATTTGTTTTAGAAAGGATTTCCTCCCCCTCCAGTTTGGACTACAGATGGGTCTCATGGGATTTGCTTTCAAACATAAGGGAGATATTCAGGCTTTCAGATTTCATTACCACTTTCTTCATTATTGTGCCTTGAGGAGCTATAAATAACACATGGCTAATTTGTGAATATGGCACGTTCCAGGGAATGTGTGTATTTTAATCAGGGCACCTTCTGACATTTGGCAATTGGTTTACAGATTTGTTATATAATTTCATGATTATTAAGTTACTAAGAGGAAAAAAATCTAAATATATGTGATCTAAAATGTGCCCTCATTGGGCCCTTACAGCAGCTGTGCTCCTTATAGGGCTGAGAACAGATTTTAAGTCAACAAGTACATAAACTGGAATCTTTTTTTTTTAGTATTATTTCTTATAGTTTTAGTAATTTAATTAGTCATTATGTTATTCATGACTTCTTTCTTCTAATTAAACCTTTTATTTGTGTGTATATCACTAAACTGTTTGCTTTTAAGAAGTATGTAAATTTTGTCTGGTAAGAAGTCAGGTTTTATGCGGAAGGTGCGTGTTTGTTGTTGGGGATTTTTGAACCTGTTTATGAGAGCGAGCATTGCAAGCGTTCAAATTGCAAGCACTTGTCTTAGATGCTGCGAAAGACACTCGGAAAATGTGTGCAAAGCGGCCATCCATAAAAGCCATTTTATTTCCAGAGGGGATGTAAGTTATTTAAGCATTACATGTATAACGAATTTCTTTTGCTGGTTTGATCCTTTGAATGGAGATGTTTTAGTGCTAAAATGAGCTTTACTCGGTCCTGGCCAGGAGGCAGCAGCATGGTCAGGTGTCTGCATAAGCTTGCTTTGCGTTGTACTCAAGGACATGGATTTAGGGAAGAAAAGACTCATTTTGTATCCTGTCTGTGCATTTCCCATAGCTGTACCTCACGCAGAAAAGAGCAAGTCATCTTGAGGGGAGAGGGTGAGCTGTAACCATGGCAGCTGCGTGTTGGACCTTTCCCGGTAAGGGCTTGTGGCCACAAACCCACAGGTTGGAGCCGGCACCTGGAATTTGTCTGCCAGTGCCTGTCATCTCACCTGGCTGCCCCTCACATCTCATTGCAGACGTCTCACTGAATTGTAGCCACTGGGGGATATCAACACTCATTTTCTTTACATCTACGTACTGGCATTTATATTTATGCATTAACAACATATGCCACTGGCATACCTGCGTTTGCTCTCCGAGAGCATTTGCAAATAGGTGCTCAATGACTACCTTTCCTTCCTTCAGCATTCCAAATCAGATTTATTTTCAAAAGCAATTCTGAGGATGTCTTTTGTGTAATCCTTCAGCTGGAGCATCCAGTCCCTGGAAATGGGCTGGGTAGTGATTTTGAGGCTCCATATGAGAATGGCTTGCCTAAAATAATAGGCATATGATGTGGATTAGTAAGGAGTATGATGTCCCATTTTTTGTATTATCAAATCAAAAGCACAGACAAACTGAAAATTTATCATATTTTACATTTTAGTTCTTGAGTATGCATTTTCTCTTTTGCACAAAATAAGACATAGCTGGATTTCCAAAGTTCTCTTACTTCTCTGGCTATACTTATTGCTGCTTAATGTTTAGGGTAGCTGCTAATTAACTAATATTTCAGCTATAGATTATTAGATTGTAGTTGTTCATTTATATTATTAGCTCACTGGATAAGGGCAATACGTGAAAAACAGCGGGTTCAGATGTGAACATCTGCTAGTTAGCAGCTAGAAGCAGGCAAGCAGTTCACAGCAAGAAGTTCATGCCATTAATTCCTTTTTTTATCATTCATAATACATACCCACACACAGACTATGATTATTAGTGTGCTTTTTTGCTGATCTGAATTGGTTTAGAAATATTTCTGGTTAGCCCATGAACAGCCTGGAACTGGAATTCTGAGTACTTCTATGCTTACCTTACATTTTTCAAGTTATGCTATACTTAACCAATGCAATATTAGCCTTTTGAGACTGATGCTGAGTAAAACAAAGCTATAGTAAGAGCCCATAAACCCCTTGTGACTTCTTCCCCCTAGTTTTACTCTGCTTTTGTTGCAGCAAGTATCCCATCAGCAACAGCCGCATCACCGGGTAGGAAGGTGCGATTTGTCTGCCCAGCCAAATGTCCCCGCGTGTGCCTGTCCCAGCTGCTCACACACAGCACGAGCTGCCCTGTCATCGCACGTGGAGCTGCCGAGGAGCCCTGCTGCGCCCCGAGCCAGCATTGCTGAGGGCCAGGGATGGCGGGCCACGAAAGGCTGCAGATGGGGCTCTTGCTGTCCCAATACCTGATGGTCCTAGCCACCTGTGGCAGATTTTGACATTAAAAACTGTTAGCATCTGTCACTGCAGCGTGAATCGAGGCAGCTTGAGCTGTACAAGGCTGGCTCTGAGCAGGCAAGCTACCAAAAGTCTTGCCTTTTCTTTCCAGAGCTTCACCTCCACTCACATGCTGAAAACCTGCAGAGGCTCCAGTTGCTGTGGAGCTTGTATTCGCCTTCTGCACCTTGCCGCTGACATTTTATGATGTTTTACATCAGTGTTTCCCTCTGCCACTGAGCCAGGAGGAGTGATAGGGGTGCCCGAAATACTGGCGTTTGCTGCAGGGACAAGGACACGCAAGGGGCACGCTTAGAAACAAAAACGATGCCCCAGGCAGCAGTGTGAGCGAGTGCTGTGGTACCGTGCAACGTTGCCCGAGAAAAGTCACAATTACTTTTGTGTTGCTAGATGAAGGTCCTTGACTGTGGCTGGAGCCTGTGGCTTGGGAACAGACGGGAAGGGGACATTTCCACAGTGTCTGATGGAGTAATAGCTCCTGGCTCTGTGTCAGCTTCTCCTGGTGAATATTGGAGACAGCATCAGCCCTGCTTCCCAGCGGAAATCACTGCCCAGTGCTTCCCCAGCCCCTACTCCTCTGGACTCAAGTGTGATGTGGCCCTGCCAGCACCTCTGGTAGTGCCTTCTGTCTTTTTTATTTCTTCTTCTCTTTCTACATTTCTGTGCATCACAAGGGTGCTTAAACAAATTACTTTTGAGGATTATATTCTTCCTTACATGAATTGCTTCACTGTAGTGTATCAGACAACTCGTTTAAGAAGCCATAATAATTTTTTATTTGTAGGAAGCAGCGTGTCCTCCTTTTGTAAGCCATGCTATTTATTAGCTCGAGTCTCATACAGACTTCTTTTGATGAAGCACCACATGACGTGATTGAGAAGGGTTGTGTACATGAGGATAATTCAGGTAGGACAGATGCATATGCGTACTCATATGCATGCTGATACTGAGATGGAAATCCACTGATTTCAGTGGAATTATTCAAGGACAGAGTGTGTATTTTGTCACCGTTACCTCTGAAAGACTCGTCTCCCATGTGGCTGTACAGTCTGTTGCAATAGATGGCCAGTAGGCAGATTGCGCATGAGGCCATCAGCTCTCGTGGTCCTGGCACGCGTTGGCACGTGGTCCTTGCTCCCAGAGGGTGCGTTTCTCCTGTGGCAGGCAGCGCAGTTATCTACCCAGGCTCCACGAGATGTGGTGTTCTTGCCTCAGGGGGTTCTCATTTGGGAGATGCTTCATTTGCAGTGCAGACAGGCTTTTTTTGATCACATTGCGACATAGAAGCTTCGTTCTTGCTCACAGTGTTGTGGGTTTTTTTGGTTTTGTTTGTTTTTTTTTAAATGAGTCCAAAAAAATTTTGTTAATAAATCAGTCTGGGTTTTTCTTGAGAAAAAGGCAGCATTTACTTGTCAAAGCAAATATTGATACTATTGCTTTGCAAATAGATTTTCTCAATTTCTGAGATCTTTGAGGCTGTCCAGGCAATCGCTGATGGGTTATATTGTGCTGGCTTCACCTATGCAATACTGTAAGTTGAAATATTGCAATTTTTTAGTGTACATGGCAATAAAATAGAGACTTTCCCATAAACTAGATTAAGGAACATCTTTGATGCTTTCACTCAAAGAATACCTCTTCCATAAGGTGAGCATTAACAAGACGACAGTGTCACATTTTCATGACAAGGTTCCTAACTGAACAGATCATTAGAGAGAAAAGGATCAAAGCGGTTTCCACACGTTACATTTCAGGTAGACGTGAGTGTGTCCCTGGCAAAAAAGCTAAAGTAGCAAACTTCACATGAGGGGAAGATCACTCCTCCTGTCTTTCTCTCCTTTGCAATTTTCTTTCAGTGAGTCACAAAATTCTTGAATTTTAGGAGAGTTATCTTGTAATCCACCTCTAAGGGTTGATATAAATCTGGCAAGAGACTTAGACATCAGAAAAGATGTTGACTCTCCTGTATTACTAGTGGACAAAACCAAATACCACATTAAAGAATTAAGTAAGAATTAAGTGTTTAATTCTTACTGGCTTTCCAGGTCTCCTTGGTCTGGAATTGTCTCTCTCTCTCTCTCTCTCTCT